>LR812527.1:65790079-66056463 GCA_903798195.1 Danio kyathit
TAAAATCTACATACTGTGCAAAATATGTTCAGTTTGAACCCAACATTAAGTAAAATATTGACAAACCCAACAGTTGGATTCAGTGTAATTTAATTAATAATGTAATTTAAATTGTGTAATTGTCAATATTTGACCCAACATTATGTTATTTAAAAAAAAAATAATAATAAATTACATTAATGAATACTTCTAATGCATTTCCATACTGCTAGAATTGAGGAGACCAAGTTTATGCATTGTGCTTTGTTACAATCTGCATATTCTGGTCAAATGTAGAATGTAATTTGGTTATATTATAGATAAAATCTACATACTGTGCAAAATATGTGCTATTACACTTTTTTTAATTCAACGTTAGGTCAAATATTTATAAACCAAACAGCTGGATTCAATATTTTAGTTTAAAAAATTAACCCAATGTTGGGTTTATCAATATTTGACTCACCATTGGGTTAATTTCTCTAAAAATTGCATTTAAATTACATTACTCAATTTGTCTAATGCATTTCCATACTGCTAGAATTGAGCGCGCCAAATTTATGCATTGTGCTTTGTTAAAATCTGCATATTCTGGTCAAATGTAGAATGTAAATTGGTTATATTATAGATCAAATCTACATACTGTGCAAAATATGTTCACAGTTTGAACCCAACATTAAGTAAAATATTGACAAACCCAACAGTTGGATTCAATGACGTAATTTAAAAACATTAACTCAGTGTTGGTTTTGTCAATATTTAACCCAACATTATGTTATTTTAAAAAATAACGGTTTCCCCCACAGTCCAAACACATAGGGGGATTGCGTAAGCTAAATTGTCTGTAGTGTATGTGTGTGAATGCAAGAGTGTATGGGTGTTTCTCAGTGTTGGAAGGGCATCCACCGTGTAAAACATGTGCTGGATAAGATGAAGGTTCATTCCGCTGTGGCGACCCCTGATTAATAAAGGGTCTAAGCTTAAAAGAAAATGAATTTAAATGTAATTTTCATTACTTGTGCAATATTGGTTAATTGTTCATTTAAAAAAATGTTTAATTTAAATTACATTATTCAACACGTCTAATGCATTTCCGTAATACTATAATTGAGCACAACAAGTTTATGCATTGCGCTTTGTTCAAAATCTGCATATTTTGGTAAAATGTATGACGTAATTTGGTTATATTATAGATAACATTTACATACTGTGCATATATGTGAAATATAATTAAGTGCACACAGCATGCCATATCAACTGATAATTGTAGGAAATAATTCCAAAAGGCAGCAGACTGTGTAAAGTCACATATAACAACACAAAAATACGATGAATATGCCGAGATCAGCGGCTAATCAGCCGTAATCAGCTGAGGTGAAGTGACGGCGACCAGCGAGACCTAGCTGTCACTCAAGTGGCCACGCCCTTAATTATGCAAAC
Source organism: Danio kyathit (assembly GCA_903798195.1). Lineage (NCBI taxonomy): Eukaryota > Metazoa > Chordata > Actinopteri > Cypriniformes > Danionidae > Danio > Danio kyathit. Next base: position 65,791,499 of record LR812527.1, read on the forward strand.
TTAATATAACCTAATATAAAGGAAACGGATGAGTTATAAAAAATTCACCCCCCTCACAGTTGTCACGAAGGGTAATATTAGCTATATGAACCAAAATCGTTCTTTGTACCAGGCTGTAAACACCTTTTTTATGCTGTAAAGTTGGCCATTCTAACAGTGGGCTCAATAGAAATTTGCTCTATTATGGAGCCAGGACTAGCGGAATTTCGATGAATTGCAGTTTCAGATACTTCCGTATTGGCTTCCCGAGGGAGAGCGGGAGGTTGCCGCTTGGGTGTAACCCAGGTGTCCTGGCTAAATTTCCTCCATTGGCCCTCATCCATCATGCCCTCCCAATCATCCCCATCCACTGAATTGGCTCTATCACTCTCCAATGTCTCTCCACTCCACCAATAGCTGGTGAGCGCACTGTGGCTGCTGTCGCATCATCTAAGTGGATGCTGCACACTGGTGGTGGTGTGGAGAGACCCCCTTAATGATTGTGAAGCGCTTTGGGTGTATGGCCATACATGATAAATGTGCTATTTAAATACACATTACATTACATTTACATTACAAAAAAAAATGCAGATTTAGGTAAAATGCAAAATGTAATTGAATAAATAATACATAAAATCTACACACAGTTTTAACCCAATATTGAGTAAAATATTGACAAACCCAACAGTTGGATTCAATGATGTAATTTAAATGTAATATTTGACCCAAAATGAAAACCTGAATACTTCTAATACATTTCCATACTTCTAATCTGGGGTCGCCACAGCGGAATGAACCGCCAACATATGTTCTACACAGCGGATGCCCTTCCATAATGGTGAAATTCAGCACCCATTTATGCACTGTGCGGTCTTAAAAACACTGAAAGTTTTGGTAAAATGTAGAGTGTAATCTGATTACATTATACATAAAATCTACATACTGGGAATATATGTAGTTTACACTATAGAGTTTAACCCAATGTTGAGTCAAATATTGGGTTGAAAAGTGTATTTATATTTAACAAATAAATAATCAGGTGGCACGCTGGCTCAGTGGTTAGCACTGTCGCCTCAGAAGCAGGAAGGTCGCTGGTTCGAGTCCTGGCTGGGCCAGCTGGCGTTTCTGTGTGGAGTTTGCATGTTCTCCCCCCGTGTTGGTGTGGGTTTCCTCCGGGTGCTCTGGTTCCCCCCCACAGTCCAAACACATGCACTATAGGTGAATTTATAAGGCTACATTGGCCATAGTGTATGAGTGTGTGCGTGAATGTGAGTGTGTATGGGTGTTTCCCAGTACTGGGTTGCAGCTGGAAGGGCATCCGCTGTGTAAAACATATGCTGGATAAGTTGGCGGTTCATTCCGCTGTGTTGACCACTGATGAATAAAGGGACTAAGCCGAAGGAAAAGGAATGAATGAATGAAAAAAACACTTTTGTGTTCATATTTGACCCAACATTGAGTTAAAACAACCCAACGTTACTTAGAGTGTGTACATACTAAATAAAATGAATCTGGTCATTCAAAATGCAACAACTCGTCCAATAATAAATCCTACAAAAATAAGCTTGGTCTTAAAGGAATTCGCACTTGGGTATCACTGAAAGCTGTGAATTAACCCCAGTCCACGATAACGGCGTTACGGCTTCACATTTTTATCTCCAAAGAGTGTAAAACTAAGGACGAATGCTCAAGCGCTCCTCCAGACGTCAGCGTGATGAATGTGCTCCCGATAACTGTGTGCTTTAGGTAAACGTCTGCAATGAGAAGCAACAGCAACAGTTTAAAATGAGGAGTATATGCGGTAAATGCTCTTTTCATCCGTAATCCTCTGCTCATTTGCATTTTAATTCTGATGGCTTTTCCTCAGCCTCAAATCCCGCTCGCCAGTGAATGAGGCCTGTGTTTCCTCGTAGTCACACAAGCACACACACACAATGGTATTTGCTATCACTTTCACAGGATCAAATCAGAAATCCAATCGCTTCATCGCAGCAGTTACCAAGTCAAATATGTCTTAATTAGCTAAATGGATTTCAGTGAATTATTAGACCAAAGCTGTGACTTCCTAATTGTGAAATAGACCACATGAAAAAAATACTATACAGTAGGCATTTATAGTGCTGTTTAATATAAATGTGCACATATTTTACTGCTCCTATTACACTCTCAGAAAAAAATGGTACAATGTTGTACAAACACTTATCACTGGGGCAGCACCTTTTTAGGGGACAGAATTGTACCTTAAGACTAAGAAACACATTTGTACCATTGCAGTTTGTACCTTTAAGGATGTGATTTGTACCATGGGAAACCAAAATGCACCTTTGGTTTTGAAAACCTGCAGATACAATATTGTACCTTCATCAAAGATATAAATGTGATCCATGAAGGCACCACCACAGTGACAAGACACTTTGTATCTTAAAGGGCCACGAAACACCAAGGCACATGTGTTGAGCTGTTGACAGTCATATATGTGTCCCACGCTGCTATAAACACTATTAGGACACATATAATCGCACTAAAAAGTGAAAATTGGTTGTTTTTACGTTATTTTGAGCAAATTCGTTCTTCCGGTTTGAAATTAATTTTTGAAGCTGCGTCACGGCGATTAGATACTTGCGTGTAAATCCAGTGTGGAGAGTGGCTGTCTGTACCTGCGAGTGCATTGTGACGTCTCTGAGTGTGCGGCATTAATTCATGAGAAAGACTTTGTTCAAACCAATCAGCGCGCTCTATTGTGTATGCGGTGCAACTTCATGAATATGCATCATAGCTTCGGAGACCTGTTACAGTGTTCAGACGACAGAGAGACGCCACGTTGTGTTGCCAAAACAAGCAAAAGAACAAGAATTTGGAGACATGAGTCGTCAGTGTTGTGATTATTAGTGTGCTGCAGCGTTTGTTTTCATTTTCCCGCTATGAGAGCGCAGCTGGACTCACGTGTGGATTACAGCGCACGCGACAGAAATGCGTTTGTAAGGAACATTTTTACCCGAGAGCTTTTCGCATCTGGAAATGATAAAATCCGGATTTGCGGCTCGTCTCCTTTTAAAAAAAGACACAGCTCCAGTTTGATTGTCCTGTGTCTACAGATTTGGTAAGTGTGTGTGAGCAGTGCCCTTTGTTTAACCCAGATGGCAAAGTTAGTTCGTGGTCAGCAGTGCTCTTTCAGTTTTTAAAGACATACCTCAGTCAAAATTATTTAGTTACGAAGTTTACAGTATGTTAATATCACTGCAATATTATAGTACAATATTATAGACTGAAAGATCTGCTGTAAATGCTGCTCTCCGAATGTAAACATGTAAACACAATCAAACTATTCCCGTCGTGCAGGATTTTCGCCGTATTTTGTGACAGGACAGTCTATACACACACGGCTTTCTGACGCTACCTACCGAGTGCATCTAAGTTACCGAGAAATGTGGAGGATTTTTTTCTCCCATTCGCCGTGCGGTATCAAACACTCCATTACACTGTTCCAGCAGTTCCTCTCGTTTGTCACGGGCGACATGCAGGAAATGTTCCTGAATAAAAAAATTCAAGTGCCAAACTGCAGTTAAAGTCGACAAATTCATAATTTGGCAAGTAATTTGATTACTGATGTTCATGTAAACACAGTCACTGTCTTTCTCCCCTGTGTCTGCGTGCCCAAACGGAAACTCCCATATTTGCAAATCCTTCCCTCTTTCCCTCCCCCGACACTCCCACCTAAACAAAGCTGGACACGCCCACTTTACCTGACTTTTTCCAAACTAGAGGTGTGAAAACACCCTGCTGAGATAGTGGGGTTTTGTGGCCTTTTAAAGACAGTAGAAAGGCCCTGATAGCAGTAGAGCCAGATAAGATAGCCTCCAGAGCAGAGCAGGAAAAGAAGACAGAGCAAAGTTTACCAACTGTTTTGTATCTTTCTTGACCATGTGACCAAAGCCCAAATACTGAGACATACAAACTGACCAATCAACATGTGACCACATCGCAAAACCCTTAAAATCCTCACACCAGGGGTCTCATGTACAAAGACTCATGGGCGTTGCTAGGCCTATTTTAGGGGGGCTGTAGCCCCCCTAATATATATTAATATATAATATATAATATATAATATTTCTACTCAGCCCCCCTAAAATTTTTGAGATTAGCTCATAAACTGTACACTAAATTATTGCCTCAGTCAGACCTCTTTAAATTTGATATGAAAACAGCGGCAGAATTTGGCTCCTCCCCGTATTTCGTTTTCCATTTGATCAGCAAACCACAGCTGTGCAGAGCGAGAGAACAAGGTGTGTGTTTATGGATAACTTATTATAATATCTGCTTATTTGCTATAGATAGGCTACACTTAATTGTATCACTTATACCAATGTCACAGAGGAGCAATCAGGTTTCCAATCTACTGTTTCCTCTGGGCTCACCACTCCAGCTAAAATGTAACTCTTAACGAACATTTCGTTTTTTTTTTTTTTTTTCAGAATGAGCTACGAATATTAAACACATTACAGTGCATGTGGCATTAACTAGTCTATACCATCCAGTCATGCACAGAAACGATTAAACACAGTGACAGAACCACTTAGTGAATGTACTCATTTTAACTGTCAGGGTCACTGACAGAGATAGAGTAGAAACATCATGTGTTTTCTTGTATTAAAAAATATATATTTATTATTTATTATTATGATTCAGATTGTTAAATGTGTGAATTAGCCTGTAGGTTTAAAAAATATATATATATATATATATTTATGCCATTTAATTAGAAAAGTGGCAGTTTTATTTCTTTACAAATGAAACATTTAATTAATAATATTTATTTAATTAAATATTTATTTAATACACAGTACTACAGTAAACATGCGTGCTGAGCCTATTTGGCTCATTCAGAACTCAAATTGCTATGCCTGTCTATACAATAGAGTGCTAGTTTAGCAAACAACCTTACCATATTAGTCACATTTTAAAATGCATTACTAATAAATTATTACTTATAAATGTTATATTAGGCCTATATATATTTTACCTCATAAGGAGCTGAGCCCCCCTAAAATGAATATCCTAAAATCGCCCCTGCAAAGACTTGTGTTGAATTCATACTAAAACATTGTGTACGGACAAAGCTGTAAGTGTGCGTACACAGTAAAAAAAAATCTGATATATGAAACACTGCGTACGCGGAATCCCACGCATATTCTCTTTGTACATCCAAATTAACGTGAAACTGAGCGCACGTGCACGAGCGCAAAACCCCTCCCTGCCTCCTCCCCCGTATGAATATGGTAATGACTCTACTTTGGCAAAACCAAACGAAAAAGCAATGGCAAAAGCAAGCAAGAACAGAAACTTCACAGAATGGGAATTGGAGGTGCTCCTATTGGAGGTAGACCGGAGAAAAACTGTGTTATTTGCGAGTTTGTCCTCCGGAATTAATAACAAAAGAAAGAAAATAGAGTGAGAGAGTTTAGCTGACACGGTTAACGCAGTGGGGTCTGAACATCGCACTGAGTGAATTAAAAAAGAAATGGTCCGATGTAAAGGTGCAGGTTAAGAGGAGAACAGCGGCGCTGTCAAAGTGTGGACCGAAGAGGCAGGGGAACAGGGGATGCTGAACTAACACCCTTTGAGGAGAGAGTTGCCTCAATTGTGGGCGACACTTTACTGTCTGGAGTAGTATCCGTGTCTGTGGGAGACACAGCTGTATTAGAGGAACACTATGTTAGGGCGGTATAGCAGCACCCCTCTGCTCTTATCAAGGCAGCGCCACCGGCATTTCAGCTGCCCAATCGCCCCGCTCTACAACTGACCGAGTGCAAGAACGGGCATCATTGTATCTGCACTCTTGGTCAGTTTTGTGGGTTGTTGAGGGGGGTTAACAGCCACGTCTTTTAATGGATAACCGCGGTCTCCTGATAATAATTACGCTCAATAAAATAAAATAAAATAAAATAAAATAAAATAAAATAAAATAAAATAAAATAAAATAAAATAAAATAAAATAAAATAAAATAAATAAAATAAAATAAAAACGTAGCTGGAATAATATCTTTAAATACATCACTCACCAAGAAGCCACCCATCGCGCGTTTGTGAGGATGAATGAATCTTGGGTTGACCGAGGCCACCTTGCTATAATATTGTATACATTTGCAAATGCTTTTATATGTTCTAAATCACATAATTGGTAAAAAAAAATATTGTGTTAATTAACCCATTTTATCAAATTTTTTTTTTTGAACTTATTTTTATTAGAAAATACAACATTGCATAGAGTACAATATAGTGTAACAGTGTTTTGCATGTTAGACCATCAATTTCTATCTACCAAAATGGTTGTAAATACATGTACAGAACAAAAAGCATCCTTAGGACATATAAAGGAGAGAGCATTTTAAAACCAAAATACTAATAATAATTATATATATAAAATAAATAAATAAATAAAATAAATAAATATATATACAGTATATATATATATATATATATACATACATACATACATACATACATACATACACACACACACACACACACACACACACACACACACACACACACACACACACACACACACACACATATACACATACATACACATATATAAAAAATTATTAATAAAAAAATTATTAATAAAAATAATAATAATAAAAAAAAAATAAAAAAAATAAAAAAAATAAAAAAAAAGGTGAAGAAAGGAAGAAAAAAGTGGCCTTATTCTCCGATACTACACAGGGTTCGGTATGGCTCATTATTGAAGAATTAGAGGCATGACAGGAGACCATCTCTTTAGGAAAATTGTTTTTTGAAGTCGTAATGCATATGTTATTTGTTCCATTTGATACAGTTCCCACACTTTTTGAATCCAAGCATTATATGATGGAGGTTCAGAATTTAGCCATCTGCATGTGATGCACTTTAAAGCCGCAGCAAGTAAGATTTGTAATAAGTAAATTTTTGATCTGCCATCGAAGCCCTCAGGGCATACACCTAGCAGAGCAACTGTTGGATCTTCAGAAAATTCATAATGGAAGATTTCTTTAAGGGCATTAAATACTTCTTTCCAATAGTTTCTTAATTTAGGACACGACCACAGAATATGGGTGTGGTTACCAATATTCTGACCACAATTTCTCCAGCACTTGTTAGAGCAGGAAGGGTTCCATTTTGAAATTATTTGTGGAGTTCTGAAACCATTTTATCAATTATAAATTTAATAGCAATGTTTTCCACATGTGTTGGTGCAATGCTTTGTAATGTGCAATTTAACATAATTGCCTCTAGGAGTCGCCAATGCAAATAAAACAAACACACACAAGAAATGCACGTACGCCAGACATGAAGTTGGCGCGGACCAACACACATTCTCACGTTAATTTCATCGTTAGTAAATCCAAGCTTGAAATCTGCGTATGTAAAGTTTTTGTGCGTACGCAGCGTTGATACATGAGGCCCCAGGCCCTGATCTTATCAGCATCTGCTGTTGGAACCTGTATAAACCTTCTTGGTGAAAAAGACATGTTTTGCATTATAAACAAATGCTTATATTAATTTAGACTCTTACATGCTTGTGCCTTCCAGAAGCACCCAGTTGAAAACATCTCAGCTTTTCAGAATGCCACAAGCGCACCGCGAGTCACTTGACAAGAACTGAGGGGTCAGCTTCATACTTTGTATGGAATATACCGGTCCACTGTGATAAAAAGGTTGGGGACCACTGGTATAATATACCCTGTAGTTGTATAAAATTACTTTATTGGGTCATTCTTTACATTACTGTAGTTGTTGTGTTACTACTGAAACTGTAGAATTACCACAACAGATTCATTTTATGCACTTTAGTAGGTCTTAAGGCTCGTACACACCGGGACGCTTTTCGTTTGCGTTTATCGTCAGCGTTGTGAGACGTTTTTCTGGACTCAACTTGGATTTTCACTGGCGTCGAGCAGAGGAGTAATATAATAATTTTGTCCCAAAAATGTTTTTTAAAAAATTAAAAACTGCTTTTATTCTAGCTGAAATAAAACAAATGAGACTTTCTCCAGAAGAAAAAATATTATCAGACATACTGTGAAAATTTCCTTGCTCTGTTAAACATAAAATGGGAAATATTAAAAAAAGAAAAAAAACAAATCAAAGGGGGGGCTAATAATTCTGACTTCAACTGTAAATGTTTTTATAAATTTATTATGTATCATATTGATAAATCAGGGCTTTTGGTAATTTTTTTTGTTGCTCAAAACCATTTTAATTTTAGTAACAAAAAAAGTTTGCCCATAACATTGTGATAAAACAGAACATTTCAGGCAGTTTGTCTGTTTATTTTTTAACACTAAACATTTTTTATTTTTATTTCACTTTGTAAGAAGTGTAATAGCAGTTTCAGTAAATTGTTCATGCAAAGACACACCTTACACCTCTCACAGTATGCATGTGAGAAGTAATTGCGCAGAACTCGAACCCGCATACCCCTCAGTAAATGTGCAGGTGCGCACATGTTACCCCGACCGCTCGTTTTGCGCGTTCCTGTGAAGGGGTAGGGGTGTGCCAGTTCTCTTTAGCTTAAAGGTGTAAGGCTAAAGGGAGGGGGTAGATAGCCCTTCGAACTTCGAACTTTTTCAGGAAAAATAAGTAAGTTTTTCCTTAAAACAAGCTAAATTATCTGCCAATGGAGTCAAACTGAAATCAAGATTATTTTCTTACACTATTGGCAGGTTATTTTGCTTATTTTAGAGAAAACCTCACTTCAATTTGACTCAATATTTTTGAAAACAAGACAATAATTTTTACTTGTCTAGAAAATGCTTCTTGATTTAAGACTTTTTAGATATTTGGTCTAGAAACAGTTCTTTTGCAGTGATAAAACTGCTTTTAAATCACATGTAACACGAATAGAGTTGTGCATAAAAACCTGAATCGTACTGAGTTTAATATTGAGCCTAAAAAGAAGCATGAACAAAAATGTGTGAAAGGCCTGAAATCCCAGAGCAGCTTTGGAGCCCTCTCTTCTTTGTTGTCCTGGTTTTGTGTGTTGAAAGGCCTGCCGGTGGTCAGTCTGTGAGCGCTGTGTGGATTATACTGTGATCTGCAGAGACGTGTCAGCGAGAGGCCAGAGAGCCATCGGTCCACTCATTTCATGGTCACTCCACTAAACCGCTCTGGGCGACGCCACAGTATTCATGCATCTGAATAAGCGGAAAGCAGGATTGAAGACACGGTGAAGTGAACACATGTGTCACTCAAGCCCAGTGGTGTAAAGTACAAATTAAAGCCCTGCTGTACTTCAAAGGAAATTGAAAAAAGACTGAAATGGCATCATTTCAAAATAAATCTGGGCAAAATGGTGAACAAAACCCCAACTTCACCACACGACAACCTAAAACATCAATCAATTCATCTATCAATTCTGAGTGTGCATCATGCAGGTGAGTGGGCTTAACAAACTATTCATTAAATCAAGCATTTTTGGCCAGTCTAATGATCAGTCATAACTATCCCATTGACCAGTCAAAACTATCTTATTGACCAGTCAAAACTAGACAAAAACTAGCCAAATGACCACTCAAAACTGTCCCATTGACCAGTCAAAACAATCCCATTGACCAGTCAAAACGAGACAAAAACTAGCCAAATGACCACTCAAAACTAGTCCAATGGCCAGTCCAAACTATCCTAATGGTCAGTCAATACTAGAACATACAAGACAAAACAAGCCCAAAATTAGCCCAATTGTCTGTCAAAACAAGCCCAAAACTACCCAAATGCCCAGTCAAAACAATCCCAATACTAGCCCAATGGCAAGTCAAAACTAACCCAAAGCGAGCTGAATGGCCATTCAAAACTAGCCCAATGACCAGTCAAAACTAATCCAAAACTTGCCCAATGACCAGTCAAAACTAATCCATAACTAGCCCAATGACCAGTCAAAACTAACCCAAAACTAGTCCAATGACCAGTCAAAACTAATCCAAAACTAGCCCAATGACCAGTCAAAACTAATCCATAACTAGCCCAATGACCAGTCAAAACTAACCCAAAACTAGTCCAATGACCAGTCAAAACTAATCCAAAACTAGCCCAATGACCAGTCAAAACTAACCCAAAACTAGCCCAATGACCAGTCAAAACTAACCCAAAACTAGCCCAATGACCAGTCAAAACTTATCCAAAACTAGCCCAATGACCAGTCAAAACTAACCCAAAACTAGTCCAATGACCAGTCAAAACTAATCCAAAACTAGCCCAATGACCAGTCAAAACTAACCCAAAACTAGCCCAATGACCAGTCAAAACTAACCCAAAACTAGTCCAATGACCAGTCAAAACTAATCCAAAACTAGCCCAATGACCAGTCAAAACTAACCCAAAACTAGCCCAATGACAATTAAAAACTAATACAAAACTAGCCCAATGACCAGTCAAAACTAACCCAAAACTAGCCCAATGACTATTCAAAACTAATACAAAACTAGCCCAATGACCAGTCAAAACTAATACAAAACTAGCCCAATGACCAGTCAAAACTAACCCAAAACTAGTCCAATGACCAGTCAAAACTAACCCAAAACTAGCCCAATGACCAGTCAAAACTAACCCAAAACTAGTCTAATGACCAGTCAAAACTAACCCAAAACTAGCCCAATGACCAGTCAAAACTAACCCAAAACTAGCCCAATGACAATTAAAAACTAATACAAAACTAGCCCAATGACCAGTCAAAACTAACCCAAAACTAGTCCAATGACCAGTCAAAACTAACCCAAAACTAGCCCAATGACCAGTCAAAACTAACCCAAAACTAGTCTAATGACCAGTCAAAACTAACCCAAAACTAGCCCAATGACCAGTCAAAACTAACCCAAAACTAGCCCAATGACAATTAAAAACTAATACAAAACTAGTCCAATGACCAGTCAAAACTAACCCAAAACTACCCCAATGACCAGTCAAAACTAACCCAAAACTAGCCCAATGACCAGTCAAAACTAACCCAAAACTAGCCCAATGACAATTAAAAACTAATACAAAACTAGCCCAATGACCAGTCAAAACTAACCCAAAACTAGCCCAATGACCAGTCAAAACTAACCCAAAACTAGCCCAATGACAATTAAAAACTAATACAAAACTAGCCCAATGACCAGTCAAAACTAACCCAAAACTAGCCCAATGACTATTCAAAACTAATACAAAACTAGCCCAATGACCAGTCAAAACTAACCCAAAACTTGCCCAATGACCATTCTAAACTAATCCATAACTAGCCCAGTGACCAGTCAAAACTAACCCAAAACTAGTCCAATGACCAGTCAAAACTTATCCAAAACTAGCCCAATGACCAGTCAAAACTAACCCAAAACTAGTCCAATGACCAGTCAAAACTAATCCAAAACTAGCCCAATGACCAGTCAAAACTAACCCAAAACTAGCCCAATGACCAGTCAAAACTAATCCAAAACTAGCCCAATGACCAGTCAAAACTAACCCAAAACTAGTCCAATGACCAGTCAAAACTAACCCAAAACTAGTCCAATGGCCAGTCCAAACTATCCTAATGGTCAGTCAACACTAGCCAAATTACAAGTCAAAACAAGCACAAAGCTAGCCCACTTACCTGTGAAAACTAATCCAAAACTAGCCCAATGGCAAGTCAAAACAAGCCCTAAGCAAGCAGAATGGGGTTATCAAAACTAGCTCAATGACCAGTCAAATCAAGGCCAATGGCCAGTCAAAACTAACCCAATGACCAGTCAAATCTAGCCCAATGGCAAGTCAAAACTAACCCAAAACTAGTACAATGGCCAATCCAAACTAGCTTAAATTAAGTCAATACTAGCCAAATGAACATTCAAAACAAACCAAAAACTCACCCAAACAAAAGCCCAGAACTAGCCCAATGCCCAGTCAAAACAAACCCAATACTAGCCCAATGGCAAGTCAAAACAAACCCAATACTAGCCCAATGGCCAGTCAAAACTAGCCCAATGATCAGTCAAAACTAATCCAAAAGTAGTCTAATGAGCAGTCAAAACTAGCCCAATGACCAGTAAAAATGAAACCAAAACTAGCCTGATGGCCAGTCAAAACTAGCCCAATGACCAGCCAAATCTAGCTCAATGACAAGTCAAAACTAACCCAAAACTAATCCAATGGCCAGTTCAAACTATCCTAATGGTCAGTCAATACTAGCGAAATTACCAGTCAAAACAAGCCCAAAATTAGCCCAACTGTCTGTCAAAACAAGCCCAAAACTAGCCCAATGCCCAGTCAAAATACTAGCCACATGGCAAGTCAAAACAGGCCCAAAGCAAGCTGAAGGGCCAGTCAAATCTATCTCAATGGCCAGTCAAAATTAACCCAAAACTAGTACAATGGCCAGTCCGACCTAGCTCAATGAATAGTCAATACTAGCCAAATGGCCAGTCAAAACCCACCTAAAACCCACCCATATTATACAATCAAAACAAGCTCAGAACTAGCCCAATGTCCAGTCAAAACAAGCCTAATACTAGCCCAACAGCAAGTCAAAACAAACCCAAATGTGTGTTCTCACATTAAATTAAAGAAACCATTAAAAGACCACAGCACCTATGTATGCTAAATATTTAATTTGCAGGGTATAAGGTGGAATAAAATTTATAGTGTAAAGTTCCTGAGGCTGTATTTTACTCATACTGCGAGTAGTATAATAGGAATGATAATATATTCACATCCATATGTATATGCTTGTCTATCACGCTGCTGTTTTCGTCTGTTTGGTGCCATCTTGTGACTGAATAATAAACAGGTTAGTGTATGCTCCATTCAGCCCTTTTTGTTTCCATCGGCTTTGGCTTTAATCAAAGAATTAATAAACTATTATGGCTCAGACTAATGTTTTTCTGTCTAATTTATATGTTTTGTTTTTGCAGACTAAACCATTCAGTCTTATACAACAGTGCTCAATTTTGCTGCCGATAAACCTGCTGATAATATTTAGTCTGTGATAACAACCTCCTGGACGTACTTTATCCCTTACATACCTTGACTGACCAATCAAAATCAAGCATTCTAGAGAGCTGTGTAATAAAAGACAATAAAAACTTCTTGTGATCTCCTACTTTACTTGTGTAATGTGCAGTGTTTTCTGGTGAAGCAGGATATGAAATGAGAAAAGCTGTGTACTCGTGTCTTGTGTGGTTTGCAGTGAAATGTGAATCAGAAGAGCACAATACTTTATAAAGCAGGACTGATGAATGCGGGAGTGAAGAGAATGAAGAGCGAAGTTAAAACACTTTCACTGTTTCAAACACCACGCATGAATTATAGATGTTCACATTTCTGCTTATATCACAGGAGATGAATGATGAACATAAGAAAACCACACACGGAGGTCCTTTAAAATGAGAGCGGCTATAGATGCGGATCATCTGAAAAACCCACTGTCAGTGAATGAAAAATCACCCAATTAACGATGAAGAGGCCTGAGTTTGTTCACAGAGCTTCGGCTGATTATCAGAGAAAGACGTCAGTAAATCGCATTTATGTCTCGTCTAGAGATTTAGAAAAAGGCCTCAGCATGCACTTGTATCCTGTTTAGATTAATATACTGGCCAGCTATGAAGTCAACAATTAGTATTTGTCCAAGTTTAAAAAAAAAATCTGAAGTTCTGTTAATAAAAACTTATTTAAAATCATGTCAATTAATAAATTAATGTCCTTGGCTCGTAGCAGCTATCACACTCAGGCTGAGCAGGGTTGCCAGGTTTTCACAGCATAACCCATTGGCCAATCCAAACTAGCCCAATGATCAGTCAATAATAGCAAAATGACCAGTCAAAACAAACACAAAACAAGCTCAATTGCCAGTTAAAACTAGGCCCAAAACTAGTCAAATGCCCAGTTCAAAATAGCCCAATAGTCAGTCAAAACTAGTCCAATCGCCACTCAAAACTAGCCCACAACTAGCCCAATGGCCAGTCAAAACCAACCCAAAACTAGTTCAATGGCCAGTCAAAACCAACCCAAAACTAGTTCAATGGCCAGTCAAAACCAACCCAAAACTAATCCAATGACCAGTCCAAAGTAGGATATTGGCCGGTCAAAACAAGCTCAGTTATTAGTCAATACTAGCCAAATGTCCAGTCAAAACTAATGCGAAACTAGTCCAACGGCCAGTCTAAAGTAGGCCAATGGCCAGTCAAAACTAGCCCAACTACCAGTAAAAAGAAATCCAAAACAGCCCAATGGCCAGTCAAAACTAGCCCAATTGTCAGTCCACATCTATTCCAAAACAGCCCAATGGCCAGTCAAAACTAGCCCAATTGTCAGTCCAATAGCCAGCCCAAAAACAGCCCAATAGCCAGTCAAAACTAGCCCACAACTAGCCCAATGGCCAGTCAAAACCAACCCAAAACTAGTTCAATGGCCAGTCAAAACCAACCCAAAACTAGTCCAATGACCAGTCCAAAGTAGGATATTGGCCGGTCAAAACAAGCTCAGTTATTAGTCAATACTAGCCAAATGTCCAGTCAAAACTAATGCGAAACTAGTCCAACGGCCAGTCTAAAGTAGGCCAATGGCCAGTCAAAACTAGCCCAACTACCAGTAAAAAGAAATCCAAAACAGCCCAATGGCCAGTCAAAACTAGCCCAATTGTCAGTCCACATCTATTCCAAAACAGCCCAATGGCCAGTCAAAACTAGCCCAATTGTCAGTCCAATAGCCAGCCCAAAAACAGCCCAATAGCCAGTCAAAACTAGCCCACAACTAGCCCAATGGCCAGTCAAAACTAACCCAATTATTAGTCAATACTAGCCAAATGGGCAGTCAAAACTAACCCAAAACTAGTCCAATGGCCAGTCCAAACTAGTCCAATGGCTAGTCCTAAGCAGCCCAATGGCCAGTCAAAACTAGCATAAAACTAGTCCAATAGTTAGTCCAAAGTAGCCTAATAACCAGTCAAAACTAGCCCAATGGCCAGTCCAAACTAGCCCAAAACTAGTCCAATTGCCAGTCCAAAGTAGCCCAATGACCAGTCAAATCTAACCCAAAACTAGTCCAATGGCCAGTCCAAAGTAGGCCAATGGCCAGTCTAAACTAGCCCAAAACTAGTCCAATTGCCAGTCCAAAGTAGCCCAATGACCAGTCAAATCTAACCCAAAACTAGTCCAATGGCCAGTCCAAAGTAGGCCAATGGCCAGTCTAAACTAGCCCAAAACTAGTCCAATTGCCAGTCCAAAATAGCCCAATGGCCAGTCAAAACTAAGCCAAAACTAGTCCAATTGCCAGTCCAAAGTAGCCCAATGACCAGTCAAATCTAACCCAAAACTAGTCCAATGGCCAGTCCAAAGTAGGCCAATGGCCAGTCTAAACTAGCCCAAAACTAGTCCAATTGCCAGTCCAAAATAGCCCAATGGCCAGTCAAAACTAAGCCAAAACTAGTCCAATGGCCAGTCCAAAATAGCCCAATGGCCAGTCAAAACTAAGCCAAAACTAGTCCAATGGCCAGTCCAAAGTAGCCCAATGGCCAGTCAAAACTAACCCAAAACTAGTCCAATGGCCAGTCCAAAGTAGCCCAATGGCCAAACTAGCCCAATGACCAGTCAAAAGTAGTCCAAAATTAGCACAATGGTCAGTAAAAGCTAGCCCAAAACCAGCCCAACTGCCAGAGTCAAAATTAGCTCAAAACTAGTGCTCTCCACACCACCACCAGTGTGCAGCTCCACTTGGATGATGCGACGGCAGCCACAGGACAACGGCGCCAGTGCGCTCACCACACACCAGCTATAGGTGGAGTGGAGAGACAGTGATAGAGCCAATTTAGTGGATGGGGATGATTGGGAGGCCATGATCATAAGGGCCGATGGAGGAACTTTGGCCAGGCCACCAGGGTTACACCCCTACTCTTTACGAGAAGTGCCATGGGATTTTTAATGACCACAGAGTCAGGACCTCGGTTTAACGTCTCATCCGAAAGACGGAACATGCAACTTTAATGAACGCAGGCAATTTCAGGTGGAAGTGAACATGAAACCTCTTTAATTAACGACATTTTAAAAATCTCAAATAATCACTCTGGATATTAATTAAATTGAAATCAGTAGATTAAATGTACTTTGCAATTATTCTAGTAACAAATTTTAATGTAATCACAAATGTAAATAATAAAAAAAGTCATCTTAAATCCCTCAAACTATTCTTCTTATGCAATAGTAAATACATTTTTTATTTTAAACATTAATCTAAAAATAGTTAATGACATTTTATGATAACATGTTGCATGCATTTTTGTCTTTTACATTGATTAATATTGACCTATTATCAATTCACTATGTTGTTCGTTTTATTTTCTTTTACTCTTAGTCTTATTTAATTTGCCAAATTAAGTCATGCAATAAATTAAATGAAAGTAAATGCATAATCAAGCTCTGCGGTTAGTCTGTTTTATCCCTGGATTCCCTTATAATCTTGTGTTCATATAAACTGGCATGTTGAGGGTTAAATCCTGTTATTGCTCTTCTTCTTCTGCTCTTAATTTGTGCTTGATAATTCCAGCTCCTCAATTATGAATCTCAGCCTCTGTCAGGATTAATCTCCTCCGAGCAGCGGCTGTAAATGTTTCATATCTCAGTCCTGCTGTGCTTTACATGCATTAGAGACACAACACGCACTCAATAAACACTCATTAAACGAAAAGATTGATATCGCCACTGTCAGCAGTTTAACATGAACTTGCACATAGTCTTTTGAGTGATTATCAATAGACAAAGATTACACACTCATGAACACACATATATATTCATTTATTCATTTTCCTTCGGCTTACTCCCTTTATTTATCAGGGGTCACCACAGCGGAATGAACAACCAACTCATCCAGCGTATGTTTTACACAGTGGATGCCCTTCCAGCTGCAACCTAGTACTGGGAAACACCCATACACACTCATACTCATACACTACGGCCAATTTAGTTAATCAATTCCCCTATAGCGCATGTGTTTAGACTGTGAGGGAAACCGGAGCACCAGGAGGAAACCCGCGCACACGAGGAGAACATGCAAACTCCACACAGAAATGCCAACTGACCCAAACGAGGCTCGAACCAAAGACCTTCTTGCTGTGAGGCGACAGTACTAACCACTGGGCCTTCGTGTTGCTACCAACTAAACAGTTTAAGATTATTTAAATTATATTAAAACACACACTCACTCTTAAAAACACACATATGCACATACACATAAAGACATGTGCACACACAAACACACACATGCACGTATACATACAGAGATATGTGCACACACTCACACACACACCTACACATATCTCAACATACACATACATGCAGAAGCACACACACAAGCACACATTCACGAACATACACACATGCACGCACACACACACACACACACACACACGTTTATGCTTACAAACATACACACATGCACATGCAAATGCACATTCACACACAAACACATGCTTTTGCTAACACACACATGCTCACACACACACATGCTCTCACACACACACACACACACACACACACACACGCATACATACGCTCACATATATGATCATTCAAACACAGCTGAAGTCAGAATTATTCACCCTCTCGTGATTTTTGTTAAATATTTCCCAAATGATGTTTAACAGATTCAGGAATTTTTCACAGTATTTCCTATAATATTTTTTCTTCTGGAGAAAGTCTTATTTGTTTTATTTCAGCTAGAATAAAAGCAGATTTCAATTGTTTTAAACCCATTTTAAGGTCAATATTATTAGCCAGACATTCCAAGAGGACCCTCACAATATGTTTGGGTCTGCCAGGTCTGTCCAGCTTTCCCCCCTGCCAGCGGATCCAACTCACCACCAGGTGGTGATCAGTTGACAGCTCAGCCCCTCTCTTTACCTGAGTGTCCAAGACGTACGGTCAGAGATCAGATGATACAACCACAAAGTCGATCATTGACCTCCACCCTAGGGTGTCCTGGTGCCATGTGCACTGATGGACACCCTTATGCTCGAACATGGTGTTGGTTATGGACAAACTGTAATTAGTACTGAAGTCCAATAACAAAACACTCGGATTCAGATCAGGGAGGCCAATCACGCCTCTCCAGGTATCACTGTCATTACCCACGTGGGCATTGAAGTCCCCCAGTAGAACAACAGAGTCCTCAGTCTGAGCACCTTCCAGCAGCCCTCCCAAGGAGTGCAAGAAGGCCGGGTGCTCTGCACTGGTGTTTGGCCAGTAGGCACAAACCACAGTGAGAGACCTATCCCTGATCCAAAGACGAAGGGAGGTGACCCTCTTGTTCACCAGGAAAAACTGCAACACATGGTGACTAAGTTGGGGAGCTATAAGCAAGCCCACACCAGCCCATCGCCTCTCACCGTGGGCAACTCCAGAGTAGAAGAAAGTCCAGCCCTTCTCAAGAAGCTGAGTTCCAGAGCCTCAGCTGTGCGTGGAGGTGAACCCTCTAGCCGGTACTGTTCCACCTCCTATACAAGCTCGGGCTCCTTCCCTCCCAGTGAGGTGACATTCCATGTCCCAAGAGCCAGTTTTTGTGCCTGACGATCAAGTTGTCGTGGTCCTAACCTTCGACCACCATCCATTCCAAAATGCACCGGCCCCTTATGGCTCCCTCTGCGGGTGGTCGGTCTGCAGGAGGATGGTCCCACGTCACTCCTTCAGGCTGAGCCCTGCCAAAAAACCGAACCACCAGGCACAAACGAGCCCCAACCCCAGGCCTGGCTCTAGGGTGGGGCCCTGGCTGCGCCATACCAGGTGACGTCACAGTCCTTGATGTTGTTGCGCTCATAAAGAGTTTTTGAACCACACTTAGTCTGACCTGTCACCTAAGACCTTTTTGCCGACAACATAGCAAAAACATAGCTCTTGGGATCACTCAGGCCCCTTTTACACTAATATGTTTTAGTTTAAAAGCACATAAGTTTTGCTACGGTTACGCCATGCGTCCACACAATGCCGGAGTTTTCGAGAGCCGAAAACGGAGCGTTTTGAAAACGCTGAAGAGGCCGTTTTCATTTTAAAACGCTGCTGCTCCATGACAGTGTCGATGAAAAACGGAGACATCTGAAAACGGAGGCAGACATTCGCCTATCTGATTGGGGCTTTTTCCTCAATATTAAGTAGCCTACACGCAGTTCAGTCCTGCATCCCTCCTTGTAAGTTCAGACTTTGCAAGTTTGATATGGAAAACAAACTCCCGAGGACTAGTCGGGTAAATCTTCAAAGGGAGCAGTGTACTCTATAACATCACCCTGGCTATGTTGTTTCACTTTCTTAACAATAAAAAGAAAACATGATAAGAGGAACTGCCTATTCTCATTTTGATATTAACTTAACAGACACCAAAATGTTGAGGCGTTGTGTAGCTGCATATTTATATGACCGTCATCTTCACTGTGTGCATATGTATAACAAAATGGAGCCTATAACATTACTGCCTCCTTTCATTCTCATTGAAAATATGAAACATACTGTCTCTTTTGCTGATTATCAGTTTTAATAATCAATAATGGCCATTATAACAGTATAACAATAAGTTTGTACATTATAGGAAATAGGCGATGCGGTGGCACAGTAGGTAGTGCTGTCACCTCACAGCAAGAAGGTCGCTGGTTCGAGCCTCGGCTGGGTCAGTTGGCATTTCTGTGTGGGGTTTGCATGTTCCCCCCGCGTTTGCGTGGGTTTCCTCCGGCTGCTCCGGGTTCCCCCACAAGTCCAAAGACATGCGGTTCAGGCTTATTGGGTAGACTAAATTGTCTGTAGTGAATGAGTGTGTATGGATGTTTCCCAGAGATGGGTTGCAGATGGAAGGGTATCCGCTGCGTAAAACATGTGCTGCATAAGTTGGCGGTTCATTCCGCTGTGGCGACCCCGGATTATTAATAATAATAATAATAATACATTTTATTTAAAGCACCTTTCAAGAAACCCAAGGTCACTGTTCAATAATTCTGTTCAATTCAATAATTAAAAATAAACCAACAGTATAAAAATAGAGAAGATGATAAAATACAAAGACATGATACACAGTGTAGTATGCTACGGTGACGCATTGCTGCCACACACATATTTTTTTTCCCACTCAGCTATGTCGTTATAACGAGATCTTTTCTCGTTATAACGAGATCTTTTCTCGTTATAACGAGATCTTTTCTCGTTTTAACGAGATCTTTTCTCGTTATAACGAGATCTTTTCTCGTTATAACGAGATCTTTTCTCGTTATAACGAGATCTTTTCTCGTTTTAACGAGATCTTTTCTCGTTATAACGAGATCTTTTCTCGTTTTAACGAGATCTTTTCTCGTTATAACGAGATCTTTTCTCGTTTTAACGAGATCTTTTCTCGTTATAACGACATAATTAAGTCGTTATTTCGAAATAATTAAGTCGTTATTTCGACATAATTATGTTAATTTCTATATGAGCCACATAGCGGAATAAGACAGGTCAATGGGAATTTACCAGGCATATTCTTTCATAGGCACTGATGTGTTCACTTGCTGTTCCATAATAATCTTTTGACATTAAATGTAACCCATAAATACCTGTAGCCTAGCCTAGTTTTTGCAAGACATTAATTAATTTGTTTGGCAATTCTGTAACGTATTTATCACATTTGGTTTCTAGTTTTGTTGGTGGTAAGAGAAAACATCCCGTTTTTACATCTATTCGCCTCCAAAATTTATTCCGTCTTTCCAGCGCTCCATGGCACATGCATGTTAGTGCAAAAAACAATAAAATACAGCAAGACTAAAATATGGAAAAACTGACAGATGGTACAGCACTTTGCCCACTATTATGATTATTAAGTTGGAATTGTTTTAAATTAGAATGCGCCTGTGTTGATTCAATAATAATAATAATAATAATAATAATAATAATAATAATAATAATAATAATAATAATAATAATGTGTTCTTGTTGTAAATATTTTAGGTGTTTAATTTTCTGTGTAGCAACACAACAGAACAACATTGCTTCAAGTGTTTACCATGTATTAGCCCAATAAGAAACTCCTCCTTAGCTTGGCTTTCACCCGCTGCGCCTATTTTATTATCTTTCTATTATTATTATTATTATTATTATTATTATTATTATTATTATTATTATTATTATTAGTATATGTTATTATGCATATTTATATATTCTTTAATAAAAACAAGTTTAGATTTGTCCACCTGTCGGGTTTTGAGAGATGTATGCATCACCACATGGGGCATAAGAACAGGACGCGTGTTTGGATATAACCTAGTTGTTTGACCACACTTCGTTATTATTATTCATTTATTCGTTTGCTGGAAATTAGAACTGAATTTAGAAATAATTTTGAAACAAATCTTTGCGCTTAACCAACGAAATTTAATATGTAGGCTAATGGATGTCTTCAGCAAAGCGTGTACAACGCTGTTTGTCCACGAAAAAAAGTTAAAGTAAAGGCTGATTGGAAGAGGCTCATTAAATCATTAAAATAGAGCCCCAATGCTCATGGCGCAAAAGCAATAAGGGCGTCTGAATCCACTTTTAAAGAAGGAAAAATACCGATTGCGCTGCAGCTCATGGTCTAAAAGGGTTGTGCTTATTCTCTTAATGAGTTCTGGGCGTGTTTCATGAATAGGCTAAATCAATCAGTGGTGTTTCCAAAACCATCATTAGCTAACTAAGGTTGCAAGTTCCGTCTTTACAAACACAGTTAAAGTTTGGGTTTCCCAAATCCATCGTTCCAACGAACATTCGCAAACTGCATCGCAAACTTGTGCCCTTGCCACTACACCTAGAGCTGTAGGCTGTGTCCTATTCCCAGTTATATGCCCTTAGAACATTCTAACATTTAAACTTGGAATGATAAAAAAAAAACAATAAAGTCATTTCTGTTAGGTGTAATTTGCTTTCAAAGTATTTTTACAGTTCAGTTTGTGCTCCCTTTGCAGTGCACTTTGAAAACAGTGATGCCATTTTGAATACAGCCTAGCGGAATTTATGTTATGTGTCCAAAGCTAGTTTATGTTTTACAGTCATTGCTCTAAAGCTTATGAAAACATAGCATACGTTAATGCTTTTATTTTAGGTTATTTATTAAGAAATGTAGCCTTCTATATATGGACCTGTTGATTAGCACATTTCTGCAGTGGTTTTCATGTGCCAAATTTTAAAAGTAGACTTTTCAAAAAATAAATAAACAATATCCTACTTAATAATAATAATAATAATAATAATAACAATAATAACAATATAATAATAATAATCATCATCATCATCATTATTAATATTATTAGTAAAGTATTAAAGATTTTTTTTTCATTTCCTAATAAATATTACATTTAATTTCTTAATAAATAGGTGATTTCTTAATAAATAGGGGATTTTATTTTAACTTAGAATAGAATATGTAATGTTTTTAATAATATTTGTAAAGGAAACTGTGCCGTTTACATATATTTCAGCTAATATGGAAAACTAGTGCATGTTTTTACCAAAACTAATATTGGATTTTTTTTAAAGTGAGTGTACATTATATGTTTATATAAAGATGATGGTCATTTTCTCTAAAGAAGTTGTACTCCTCCCCGTTTAGAGCGTCATTATGGAGGTTTAACTAACGACGATTTGCGAAAGAGAAACTAAAGTTTTGGGGAAACACTGGTCACTACATCGTTCTTTTCCCAATCAATGCATCGCTATGATAGTTCAGCCACTAGATATGTCATTGCTTGGGAAACGCACCTCTGGATTCCAAGTAAAAAGCTGGTCTAAACTCCAGCGCAGCGCATGTTAGTTATGAGCTTATGCCGGTTCAAACGCCTAATACACACAGGATGTGCAGCAATACACTAATATCTTTACATATAAAAAAAAGGATTAAAATGTTACAAAAAGTACTATTTAATATAAAAGTATTATTTAAAATATTATTTAAAATAAAAAACACCTCCTTCATGTCCATGACTTTTTTCAGTTTATTCATGACAATTTGCATTTGTATAGTGTTATTATTATTAGCAGTATCATTTAGTATATGGATATTTATATTTGTTTTAATAAAAGCAAGTGTAGATTTGTCCACCTGTCGGGTTTTGGAGACGTCTGCATCACCATATGGGGCATAAGAACAGGACGTGTGTTTGGACATACCTCAGTTTTTTTACCACACTTCGTTATTATTATTCATTTATTCGTTTGCTGGAAATTAGAACTGAATTTAGAAATAGTTTTGAAACAAATCTTTGCGCTTAACCAACGAAATTTAATATGTAAAAAAATCTGTAATTTTACGGTTTATTTCCGGCAACTGGGGTTACCTCATTGTTTGGGAAACACACCCCTGTTTAAAAGTTTTCACTCTAGAGTTTTTCTACTTACAAGTCTCCATGTAAATAGCAAATGCACCATGGTGTGGCAACTGACCCATTGGGCCCTATTTTAAAGATCTAGGCGCAAAGTCCAGAGCGCACAGCGCAAAAGCATTAAGGGCATGCCAGAATCCACTTTTGTTATTTTAAGGACAGAAAATACCACTTTGCGCTGGCGCATGGTCTAACAGGGTTGAGCTTATTCTCTTAATGAGTTATATGTGTGTTTTGAGAATAAACCAATCAGTGTCTCATCTCCCATTCCCTATAAGAGTCAGTTGTGTCGCGCCATAGCGCATTTGCTATTTACATGGTGGACTTTGTAAGTGGAAAATCTGAACGCTTCACTAGCCAGAAAACAGTTAACAGACCATTTACAGCGCAAGAATGAGAGAATGAGCCTCCTCATTCTTTACTTTCACTTCCACTCTCGTGGACAATTAGCCTATACATAATTAATTTCGTTTGTTATGCGCAAAGATTTTTTCAAAACTATTTCTAAATTCAGTTCTAATTTTCAGCAAACTAATAAATGAACAATAATAATGAAGTGTGGTCAAAAAACTGAGTTATATCCAAATACACATGCTATGCCCCTAATGGTCTAAAAGCTGACAGGTGAGCAAATCTAGGCTTGTTTTTTAATAAAACAAATATAAATATGCATATAATAAATAATACTACTAATAATAATAACATTATACAAAAGCAATTTGTCATGAATAAAATGAAAAAGCCCCCTGAGATGAAGGCAGTAGTTTTTATATTTATGTAGGCTAGAAAGTAATAATTTTTGTAATATTTTAATACTTTAATTCTTTTTTATTTGTAAAGATATTTGCTTATTGCTCTACATCCTGTTAAGCAATGTTTAAGCGAGGCGCACAACTAACGCGCTCTGCGCTGGATTTTAGCTCTTAGCTGATCTATTAAACAGTCTATTCTAGTTTCTCAAAATAGCAACGCGCCAGCAATGCGCCTCAACACACCTCCTTTTTTTTTTAGACCAGAACGCCTATGGGCGCACATATGAGCGCAAATGCATTTGCTATTTAAACAGCGTGGTGCAAAATGTCAAAATGACTCTTGCGTCAAGCTGAAACTAGCAAACCACCATAGTTTCTCTGTCGCAGATGCATAATTTGAACCACGTTAGTTATAATGTAAATGCCATAATGATGCTCTCAACGGGTTGAAGTACCTTTAGAGAAGAACCCCATATTTTCTTTGTGCAAATTATATTGTTTTTTCACGCACACGCATTCCAAAAAAAAAACATAAAAAGTTTTGGTAAAAACATGCACTCTTTTTCCATATTAACTGAAATATATGTAAACGGCACAGTTTCCTTTACAAATATTATTAAAAACATTAGATATTCTATTCTAAGTTAACATAAAATCCCCTATTTATTAAGAAATCACCTATTTATTAAGAAATTAAATGTAATATTTATTAGGAAATGAAAAAAAAATCTTTCATACTTTACTAATAATATTAATAATGATGATGATGATGATGATGATGATTATATTGTTCTACTTTTAAAATTTGGCACATGAAAACCACTGCAGAAATGTGCTAATCAACAGGTCCATATATAAAAGGCTACATTTCTTAATAAATAACCTAAAATAAAAGCATTAACGTATGTGTCACGCTGGTATACAAAGAAGTCAGAGATGGTTATCTTTTCATTTAGTTTATTCAACGTAAATCATAAAAGGTATCACACAGTGCTGGGCAAAGGAAGATCATCCGAGGAACACCTCATACATCTTCGCCAGGTAAACCTGGCAAAAGTCAAGACGGGGTTAACACTCCTCACACCTCCGTTGGTGGCAGTGTGCACAAAGTGCAGGCAGGTGAATATAGATCTTCAGATGAGGTAAGACAATAAAGACACTTCCCTTTATCAGTGCGATGATTACGAAGACTCAGGAGGAACATCCGTGGAAGAAGAGAAGACGAGGGAGCTTGGGTGAAGACAACCATACGACTTCAATACCGGACGATGAGTGAACGGAGGAGGTGAGATTATATAGTGTCCGGGCTAATAGTGAACAGGTGCGGGTAATTAATAATCAGGGGAAGGTTCTCGGGATTGGATGGGACTGGTGTGAAGTGGTGAAGCTGGATTGGGTGAGTGAGGACGAGCCGGGGATGTTACAGTACCCCCCCCTCCACGGGTGACTCCTGGCACCCTAGATCGACGGCGGGGACGGCCACGCCCTCGTGGAGCTGGACGATCGGGATATCTCTGATGGAATTCTTCGAGGAGAGATGGATCTAAGATGTCATCGCGGGGGATCCAGGATCTCTCCTCAGGGCCAAAGCCCTCCCAGTCTACAAGGTACTGGAGCTGACCGTCCCGCCGCCGGGAGTTGAGGATTTCCTTGACCTGGTAGATGTTATCACCGATGACTTCCGTTTGGTCGGGAGGGGGGGGTGGTTCGGGTTCTGCAGAGGGAGGAGATACAGGATTAGTGTAGGGTTTGAGGAGGGAAACATGAAAGGATGATGCTATACGGTACTGTGGTGGAAGGTTCAGACGGTAGGTGACAGGATTGATCTGGGAGTGAATAGTGAATGGTCCCAGGTAGCGGGGACTCAGCTTTCTGCAGGGCAGCCGGAGGCGAATGTCTCGGGTAGAGAGCCATACCTTATCTCCTGGTTGGTATATGGGATTAGGTAGTCGGTGACGGTTGGCTTGCTCAGTGTACCTCCGGACTGCCCGCTGAAGATGGACGTGCGCTGAGTCCCAGACCCTCTCGCTTTCCTGGAACCAGTGATCAACCGCGGGCACTTCTGATGCTTCCCCATTCCAGGGGAACAAGGATGGTTGGTAGCCTAGGACACATTGAAAGGGGGTTAGTCCAGTAGAGGATTGACGAAGAGAATTTTGTGCATACTCAGCCCACGGAAGATACTGGCTCCAGGTGTTTTGATGAGCATGGCAGTAGGAGCGTAAAAACCGGGAAATCTCTTGGATTTTACGCTCGGTCTGACCGTTGGTTTGCGGATGATAGCCAGAAGATAGACTGATGGTGGTGCCCATAAGGTGGAAGAACGCCCGCCAGACCCTGGAGATAAACTGTGGACCTCTATCCGACACGATGTCTTCGGGGAGACCATAGTTTCTGAAGACGTGATGGAACAGGGCCTCAGCTGTTTCAAGGGCTGTGGGAAGACCTTTGAGAGGTATTAGTTTGCAGGATTTGGAAAACCGATCTACAACCACCAAGATCGTGGTGTATCCTTGAGAGGGGGGTAGATCGGTGGCAAAATCCACACCAAGGTGTGTCCAGGGTCGGCGGGGAGTGGGCAACGGCAGCAGTTTCCCTTCAGGTAGATGGCGTGGAGTGGTAGTGATGGCACAGACCGAGCAACCCTTAACGTACTGGGTGACATCATGGGCCATTTTAGGCCACCAATACCTCTCTCGGAGAAGCGAGAGGGTTCGCCTGCTACCTGGGTGTCCTGAGCCGAGGGAGGTGTGTGTGCTAGTGAGGAGTGGTATGCGCAATCTCGTGGGTACATAGCACAAGCCTGGAGGGAGACCAGGGGGAACTGGTTCTTCTAAAGTGGCTAATCGGATTTCTTCATCGATTTGCCATAATATGGGGGCCACAGAGATGGAAGGAGGAAGAATAGTTTCAGGGGAATCGTTACGAGGCTCAGGTGAGTAAAGTCTGGATAGGGCATCGGCTTTGACATTCTTGTGCCCAGGTTGGTAGGTGATGGTAAAAGGGAAACGAGCGAAGAAGAGAGACCAACGAGCTTGGCGAGCATTCAGACGTTTAGCATCTCGGATGTATTGGAGATTTTTATGGTCAGTGATGACGGTGAAGGGGTGTTGGGCTCCTTCAAGCCAGTGACGCCACTCTTCGAGTGCCAGTTTGATGGCTAATAGCTCGCGGTCACCGATCCCATAGTTTTGTTCTGCAGTAGACAATTTCCGCGAGTAGTACGCACAAGGATGGAGGGCTTTGGGTTCACCCGACCATTGTGAGAGTATAGCACCTACTCCAGTGTCTGCGGCGTCCACTTCAACGACGAATGGGAGGTTGGGATTCGGATGACGTAAAACGGGTGCTGTGGCAAACTTTGACTTAAGGTGATCGAAGGCTCGGTACGTCTCAGGGGTCCAGGTGAGTACTTTCTTTCCTCCTCGGAGCAAGGAAGTGAGAGGAGCTGATAAGACACTGTAGTTCTTAATGAACCGTCGATAGAAGTTGGCGAATCCCAGAAAACGCTGAAGTTCTTTTATGGTTTTCGGGTATTCCCAATTCGATACTGCGTCTACCTTGCACCGTTCCATACTCACTCCTTGTGGGGTGATGACATACCCGAGGAAGGATATCGTGGTCTGATGGAATTCACACTTTTCGGGTTTGAGGAATAGGTGGTTTTGACGCAAACGTTGAAGTACTTGGGTCACATGGGCTTGATGCTCTTCAAGATTACGGGAGTAAATAAGGATGTCATCAATATAGACAATAGTGAAACGATGAAGGAAGTCTCTGAAATCTCGTTCATGAAACTTTGGAAGATTGAGGGACTATTTGCCAGTCCGTAGGGCATGATGAGGTACTCGTAGTGGCCGGAAGGTGTAACAAAGGCCGTTTTCCACTCGTCCCCCTGGCGGATGCGGATGAGATTGTATGCGCTCCGGAGGTCTAGTTTGCTGAATACCTTAGCCTCTCTCAGTTCTTCCAAGGCAGCAGGGACTAGAGGCAGAGGGTAGGCAAACTTGACGGTAGCAGCATTAAGTACTCGGTAATCTATGCATGGTCTGAGTCCTCCATCTTTCTTGGCGACAAAGAAGAAGCTGGAGGCGGCAGGAGACGTAGATGGTCGGATAAACCCATTCTGGAGAGCTTCACTGATATAGTTGTGCATAGCTTCATGCTCAGGACGGGACAAAGGATAAATCCTTCCGTGTGGCAACTTGGCATCGGGCAACAGATCAATACAGCAATCCCAGGACCGATGAGGGGGTAATTGGGTGGCTCGTTCTTTGCTGAAGACGTCAAGGTACTCATGATATGCTGAGGGAATGGGATGGCTGGAAGGAGAAGTGGCTTGTATGCTGGTACTCTGCAGGGGTAATGACGTGGAGTGACCAGTAGAGGGGGTAATATGACCATTACTGCTGCAGCTGGATCCCCACTCGAGGATATCGCCAGTTTCCCAGTTAATACTGGGTTGGTGCTGAATAAGCCACGGTCGTCCCAAGATGACATCCACATTAGCACGAGGAAGAATAAGGAGGGTAAGTTTCTCTTGATGATTCTGATTCAGACGGAGGGTGAGAGGCTTGGTACGGCGATTGATTTTTCCTTCTCCTAGTGGTGAGCTCTGGATGGTGGTGATGCGGTACTGGACTTCATTCCTCACTGAAGGAATGTTATAACGGGTGATGAAGGTGGAGGATATGAAGTTCCCAGCGGCTCCGGAGTCCAGCAAAACATGTACGGGAAAAGTTTGATCGTGGATTACCAACTCTGCAGAAATATGAGGTATGGTGGATACTGTGGGTGTGAGGATGACTTTACTCACCACTAGTCGAGGTGGGCGGATGGGACAGGTGGCTATCCGGTGAGTTGATTCTCCACAGTAAAGGCAGAGCTGATGTTGAATACGTCGCTGACGTTCCGTGGCATCAAGCCGGTAGGAGTCCGTAACCATAGGTTCTTCTGGGTCCTGCATAATCGTGGGAGATTTGAGCGGCGATGGAGAATCATCAAAGAGAGAAGAACAAGCAGATAAGTGCTGGCACACACTAATAGTCTTCTTGATAAAGGATTCAAGGTTCGCATTGTCATCATAAATGACCATCTGTTTACGGAGGGAGGGTTTCAACCCTTTACGGTAAGCAGCCAGAAGCGCCACAGGGTTCCACCCACTGCTGGCGGCAAGTGTCCGAAACTGCAACGTATATTCGTGAATAGACATCCTCCCTTGTGATAAATTCATGAGTTCGTCGTGCACTGATAAAGGGGTAAGTGGAACTGAAAATACCTCCTTAAAGTGAGTGACGAAGGATTGGATGGTGGTTATCACTGGGCTACGAGTACTCCACAACGCATCTGCCCATTGTAACGCTCGACCTGAGAGAAGGGAGATAACAAATGCAACTTTGGAAAGTTCGTTAGGGAATTGCACAAGGTTGGCTTCAATATATAAAGAACATTGTAGTAGAAACCCATTGCAGGTGCTCGGATCCCCAGAGTAACTCATTGGTCGAGCTAGTGGAGTACTCGGTGTCACCACCAGGTTGGAGCTAGCGCTCATGGATGCGGAAGGCAACTCACTTCCGGTTAACGTAGCGTTAGCTTCCATGTTGTGTTGTTGTTTGGTCCGGTATTCTGTCACGCTGGTATACAAAGAAGTCAGAGATGGTTATCTTTTCATTTAGTTTATTCAACGTAAATCATAAAAGGTATCACACAGTGCTGGGCAAAGGAAGATCATCCGAGGAACACCTCATACATCTTCGCCAGGTAAACCTGGCAAAAGTCAAGACGGGGTTAACACTCCTCACACCTCCGTTGGTGGCAGTGTGCACAAAGTGCAGGCAGGTGAATATAGATCTTCAGATGAGGTAAGACAATAAAGACACTTCCCTTTATCAGTGCGATGATTACGAAGACTCAGGAGGAACATCCGTGGAAGAAGAGAAGACGAGGGAGCTTGGGTGAAGACAACCATACGACTTCAATACCGGACGATGAGTGAACGGAGGAGGTGAGATTATATAGTGTCCGGGCTAATAGTGAACAGGTGCGGGTAATTAATAATCAGGGGAAGGTTCTCGGGATTGGATGGGACTGGTGTGAAGTGGTGAAGCTGGATTGGGTGAGTGAGGACGAGCCGGGGATGTTACAGTATGCTATGTTTTCATAAGCTTTAGAGCAATGACTGTAAAACATAAACTAGCTTTGGACACATAACATAAATTCCGCTAGGCTGTATTCAAAATGGCATCACTGTTTTCAAAGTGCACTGCAAAGGGAGCACAAACTGAACTGTAAAAATACTTTCAAAGCAAATTACACCTAACAGAAATGACTTTATTGTTTTTTTTTAATCATTCCAAGTTTAAATGTTAGAATGTTCTAAGGGGATATAACTGGCAATAGGACACAGCCTACAGCTCTAGGTGTAGTGGCAAGGGCACAAGTTTGCGATGCAGTTTGCGAATGTTCGTTGGAACGATGGATTTGGGAAACCCAAACTTTAACTGTGTTTGTAAAGACGGAACTTGCAACCTTAGTTAGCTAATGATGGTTTTGGAAACACCACTGATTGATTTAGCCTATTCATGAAACACGCCCAGAACTCATTAAGAGAATAAGCACAACCCTTTTAGACCATGAGCTGCAGCGCAATCGGTATTTTTCCTTCTTTAAAAGTGGATTCAGACGCCCTTATTGCTTTTGCGCCATGAGCATTGGGGCTCTATTTTAATGATTTAATGAGCCTCTTCCAATCAGCCTTTACTTTAACTTTTTTCGTGGACAAACAGCGTTGTACACGCTTTGCTGAAGACATCCATTAGCCTACATATTAAATTTCGTTGGTTAAGCGCAAAGATTTGTTTCAAAATTATTTCTAAATTCAGTTCTAATTTCCAGCAAACGAATAAATGAATAATAATAACGAAGTGTGGTCAAACAACTAGGTTATATCCAAACACGCGTCCTGTTCTTATGCCCCATGTGGTGATGCATACATCTCTCAAAACCCGACAGGTGGACAAATCTAAACTTGTTTTTATTAAAGAATATATAAATATGCATAATAACATATACTAATAATAATAATAATAATAATAATAATAATAATAATAATAATAATAATAATAGAAAGATAATAAAATAGGCGCAGCGGGTGAAAGCCAAGCTAAGGAGGAGTTTCTTATTGGGCTAATACATGGTAAACACTTGAAGCAATGTTGTTCTGTTGTGTTGCTACACAGAAAATTAAACACCTAAAATATTTACAACAAGAACACATTATTATTATTATTATTTTTATTATTATTATTATTATTATTATTATTATTGAATCAACACAGGCGCATTCTAATTTAAAACAATTCCAACTTAATAATCATAATAGTGGGCAAAGTGCTGTACCATCTGTCAGTTTTTCCATATTTTAGTCTTGCTGTATTTTATTGTTTTTTGCACTAACATGCATGTGCCATGGAGCGCTGGAAAGACGGAATAAATTTTGGAGGCGAATAGATGTAAAAACGGGATGTTTTCTCTTACCACCAACAAAACTAGAAACCAAATGTGATAAATACGTTACAGAATTGCCAAACAAATTAATTAATGTCTTGCAAAAACTAGGCTAGGCTACAGGTATTTATGGGTTACATTTAATGTCAAAAGATTATTATGGAACAGCAAGTGAACACATCAGTGCCTATGAAAGAATATGCCTGGTAAATTCCCATTGACCTGTCTTATTCCGCTATGTGGCTCATATAGAAATTAACATAATTATGTCGAAATAACGACTTAATTATTTCGAAATAACGACTTAATTATGTCGTTATAACGAGAAAAGATCTCGTTAAAACGAGAAAAGATCTCGTTATAACGAGAAAAGATCTCGTTAAAACGAGAAAAGATCTCGTTATAACGAGAAAAGATCTCGTTAAAACGAGAAAAGATCTCGTTATAACGAGAAAAGATCTCGTTAAAACGAGAAAAGATCTCGTTATAACGAGAAAAGATCTCGTTATAACGAGAAAAGATCTCGTTAAAACGAGAAAAGATCTCGTTATAACGAGAAAAGATCTCGTTATAACGAGAAAAGATCTCGTTAAAACGAGAAAAGATCTCGTTATAACGAGAAAAGATCTCGTTATAACGACATAGCTGAGTGGGAAAAAAAATATGTGTGTGGCAGCAATGCGTCACCGTAAGTATGCAGTTATATATAAAGAGTAAGTTATTTTGAACAGATGAGTTTTAAGTCTGGATTTAAACAGAGGGAGAGAGTCAATGTTGCGGATGTCAGGAGGAAGAGAATTCCAGAGTTTGGGAGCAGAGCGACTGAAAGCTCTGCTCCCCATTGTACTAAGACGGGCAGAGGGAACAGAGAGGTGAATGGAGGAGGAGGATCTAAGAGAGCGGGAATGAGTGGTGATATTATAGGAAATAAAGGCAAGCAATCAGTCAAATACGCAGAATCAGTAGACAACAAGATGAATTAAATATTACGTCTAACAAATATAGTAAGGGTGCTTTCACACCTGTGAATCGATTCATTTGTTCCGAAATCGGGATTAAAATTGTTACATTGTTGCTCTTTGTTGTTGGCGCATTTCGCTTTCACCCGGCAAAGTTTCCAAACGGACCAAAAGAGCTAAAACAAGTCACGTGTGAGTAAACTCTCCTCACATTGGTCAGAGTTTCACGGTTTATTTTGCAGAGTCCCGCTCAGCTGTCGGGGGTGGTTTGGTGGTGTTTGACAACGTGCGCACGACATGTCTGAAGAGCGAGGAGGGATGCGGTGGGGAGGGGTGATGAGAAGGGTGCGCGACGTATTTTGAGGACCGGGAGGGAGACGCGCGATTTCCGGGAGATTATCACTCGTTTGCGGGCATCCGGGAGTCTCTGTGCATTTGCGGGAGACTCACGGAACTTCCGGGAGACTTGGGATGTCTGGAATGACCTCCCGCCCTACTCATAATTCTCTCTTCATATAGCTGTATGCTTATTACATATCCGAAAAACACTGTGATATAGCCGGGCTCGGATCGTACCGCTTTCTCACTACAATCGATCCGCTCCAGAGTTCGTTTCAATCGAGCCGAGACCACCTCACTCAGGCGGTCTCGGATCGATTGCTTTGGCTTCGGATCCGAGCGCGATTGCCCTGTTCACATATGCCAAATGAACCGCGCTAACTGGGCAAACGCGCCAGGTTCCGGAACAAAGGTGTGTCTAGGTGTGAAAGCACCCTTAGATTAGATCCAGCGATAAATCCTTGATGAACAGTTCAACGTGCACAGCTCTCATCGCTGCAGTGCATGCCAGAGTGTGTGTGTGGTCACGTGATTTCAGCAGTATAGTGTGGACGGAGAGTTGTTTAGAAACACTGGGTGAAACGCCAGTGTGGACGCGGATCGTTTTCATTCTAAAATGCCGTTTTAAAACTAACATGTATTAGTGTATACGGGGCCTCAGGCACTCAAACCCCTCCACCACCATAAGGTGGCAGTTCATGGAGGAGATCTTGAAAAATATCTAGTCAAATTTTATCTGCTGTCATCATGGCAAAGAGAAAATAAATCAGTTATTAGAAATGAGTTATTAAAGCAATTATGTTTAGAAATGTGTTGAACGAATCTTCTTTTCATTAAACAGAAATTGGTTGGGGGGGGGGGGGGGGGGGGGGGGGGGGGGGGGGGGAAATATACAGCAGGGCTAATAATTCTGACTTCAACTGTACATCAGTAGAAATGATGTTTCTACTGTACATATTCTAGCCCAAAGCCCAAACTTACCCCTAAACCCAACCCTCACAGGAAACAATCTGCACTTTTACATTCCCAAAATACCTTACAGGGATATTTTTTAGCACATTTACCCATGGGGCCCTCAACTTAGATCCCCATGGTGACAGAAGTCCCCATAAGTGTGTGTGCATTCAGGTTAAAATCCCCATCGGGATTTAAAAGCATGCGCGCACACACACACTGACACAGGAAACATGTCAGTAATGATGGAGGTATGAATGTATGTGTTTGTGTTGTTATACAGAGTGAAGTGTTGAACTGTGCATTTGTGTGTGTGTGTGTGTGTGTTTGTGTAGTGAATGACCTCTGTGTGTTTCTGGCCTTCAGCTTGTCATATGCGTCATGTTTCTGGCCTCAGCATCTTATGATTAATACTTGAGTTCAGTCTTAGTCACTCCAGCCCAGCTTCTGTGAGGAGAAAGAAAGACAGAAACACAGGCGGCCTGTCAGATGAACAGCAGCTCCACTACACCACTAATGCTGTTTTAGTTTGTTTATTAAATGTTGTGGTAACACTTTAGAATAATGCTCTATTAGTTGATGTATTTACTCACATAGGCATGAATAATCTTGTAGAGCATTTATTATTCATACTTTAACATTTACTAATGCATTATTGACATCCAAAGTTGTGCTTGTGAACATTAATTAATGCACTGCAAGTTAACATGAACCAACATGAACTTGAATAACATTAACTAACGTTAACAAAGTTGAATAAATACAGCAATAAAGTATTACTAATTGATTGTTCCTGCCCAGCTAACAGCGAATGTTCCCAGAACATTCACTAACGTTCTTTAAAAGTTGTGGAAATGTTAGCACAAAATGTTATCAATGGATCGTTTTTAGAATGTTCTCATAACGTTCTATAACGTTAAAAAAAATGTTCTTAGAACAAAGTTTTTGGAACTTCTTCAGGACGTTATTTGTACTTCATGAACGTTGTCACAATGTTCATAAAAAACGTTCTTAGAACATTATATTTTGGTGGAAATTTAGGTTTTAAAAACGTTGTAAGAACGTTATGATAACCATAAAAAAAACGTTCTAGCAACTTTAAGCAAACTGGACATTTCAACGTTATTGGAACGTTCCAAATAAACGTTCTTAGAACATTATATTTTGGTGGAAATTTAGGTTTTTTAAAACGTAAGAACGTTATGCTAACCATAAAAAAACGTTCTAGCAACTTTAAGCAAACTGGACATTTCAACGTTCTTAGAACATTATATTTTGGTAGAAATTTAGGTTTTTTAAAACGTAAGAACGTTATGCTAACCATAAAAAAACGTTCTAGCAACTTTAAGCAAACTGGACATTTCAACGTTCTTAGAACATTATATTTTGGTAGAAATTTAGGTTTTTTAAAACGTAAGAACGTTATGCTAACCATAAAAAAACATTCTAGCAACTTTAAGCAAACTGGACATTTCAACGTTCTTAGAACATTATATTTTGGTAGAAATTTAGGTTTTTTAAAACGTAAGAACGTTATGCTAACCATAAAAAAACATTCTAGCAACTTTAAGCAAACTGGACATTTCAACGTTCTTAGAACATTATATTTTGGTAGAAATTTAGGTTTTGAAAACGTTGTAAGAACGTTACGCTAACCATAAAAAAACGTTCTAGCAACATTAAGCAAACTGGACATTTCAACGTTCTTAGAATGTCATATTTTGGTGGAAATTTAGGTTTTGAAAACATTGTAAGAACGTTACGCTAACCATAAAAAAACGTTCTAGCAACATTATGCAAACTGGACATTTCAACATTCTTGGAACGTTACAGATAACGTTAATGAGAACGTTCTCACAACCTAAATTTGTTAGCTGGGTGTTAGTAAACACATTAACAAACGAATCAACCATTTTTAGGATGACACGGTGGCTCAGTGGTTAGCACAGTGGCCTCACAGCAAGAAGGTTGCTAGTTTGAGTCCCGGCTGGGTCAGTTGGCATTTCTGTGTGGAGTTTGCATGTTCTCTCCGTGTTGGCGTGGGTTTCCTCCAGGTGCTCCGGTTTCCTCCACAGTTCAAACACATGCGCTATAGGGGAATTAAATTGGCCGTAGTGTATGAGTGTGTCAGTGAATGAGTGTGTATGGGTCAAGGTTATTATAGTTAACGAAAACGAACGAAAAAACGAAAACTAAAATTTAAAATAATCGTCGTTAACTGAAATAAAAATAAAAACTAGTTTTTTTAAAAACTAGAACTGAAACTGTGTACATACAAAACTAACTGAAATTAACTAAAATTATAGCAAAAACCTCCTTCGTTTTCGTATTTGTGAATGTATTTAAAACATTGTTGCTCTTTGTTCTTGGTGTGGTTCGCTTTCACACGGCAAAGTTTCTAAACGGACCAAAATAGCTAAAACAAGTCACGTGTGAGTAAACTCTCCTCACATTGGTCAGAGTTTCACCGTTTATTTTGCAGAGTCCCGCTCAGATGTCGGGGGTGGTTTGGTGATGTTTGACAGGGTGCGCGCGACATGTCTGAAGAGCGAGGAGGGATGCGGTGGGGAGGGGTGATAAGAAGGGTGCGCAACGTATTTTGAGGACCGGGAGGGAGAAAACGAACGAAAAAAACGAAAACTAAAATTTAAAATAATCGTCGTTAAGTGAAATAAAAATAAAAACGATTTTTTTTAAAAAACTAGAACTGAAACTGTGTACATACAAAACTAACTGAAATTAACTAAAATTATAGCAAAAACCTCCTTCGTTTTCGTATTTGTGAATGTATTTAATACACAATCTTACTGTGAGCCGTTTAGAAGTAAATCTAATTCGCGTTGCAGGTGTTTGACCCTTTCACACCTCAGAGTCTGTAATCCTGCTGCCACTGGCCAGATCAAGCCGGTTCTCCTCCAGACATCCTTGCTGTTGCTCCCGCGACAAAAACAACGAGTGGACATGACAGCAGCATGGTGACAGCATTACAGGCACTTAAAACTATTACTTTAACACATTTGTGCCCAATAATGGGTTTTATTTCTGTATCACGAACGAATCCTTTTAACCGGATCTTCTAAGTGAACCAGTTGAACTAGTTCACCAAAACGAACTGAATCATTTGAAACGATTCGCTTCCCCAGTAAGCACTTGTCCACAAACGACTTACTTTTTAACAAGCCTAATAGCCCTCTCTGACTCGAAATAATCCAATATATACTCTCATTCAGTTAACGTTACACTGACATCAAATTTGAGAAGCGCTGATAATACTGCGCATGCGTGATTCAGTGAACCAAACACAAACAGCACACAGTGTTGCCAGATTGGGCGGTTTTGAATCCAAGTTTGCGGGTAAAAAATAACATAGAGATCTCCCCTAACCCACCCACTTTTCGTGAAATTTGGGACAGTCCAACCCTCCCACCCCCCACCCCCACCACTTTTTATAAAATCGAGGTTGTTGGGCGGGTGTTTTTGCAAAAAAAAAAGTCAGCTCCATCTGGCAACACTGACAGCACATGACAGTCTGCTGTGACTGAACTAAACTTGAACAACAGCACCGCGGGTAAACCGAGAGCTTAAATGAGAGGATCTGGTGAAAAACGTAAGTTTATTTCATAACAGAAAATCGTAATGGAATTTAAATAAGTGAATCATGCTTCAGTTGGGTTGCAAAACTTTACTGTAAGCCATTTTTCAGATCATGGTGATGTTTTTACTGACTGAAATTACTATTGCCGACTACATAATTTTGGTATGTTAAGTCCTAACATCCGCGTTAAAGATCTGAACTTCCCATCACTACTGTGTATCTAACCTCAGAGCAGCCTTGCACAGATATTGTACTTAAGGCTGCCATCTTGTGGGCTGTTGTATCTGAATTTGAGGATGGGTATGGTAGTGGTAGATGATAGTGTTCATGTATCCTCTGAAAAAAGGCTGGAAAATGACCAGCTTAAACCAGCTAAACCCAGCTTGACCAGCCTGGTTTAAGCTGGACAAGAATGGCTTTGGCTGGTCAAGCTGGTTTTAGCTGGTCAACTCTCAGCCTGACCAGCTAAGACCAGGCTGGAAATGGCTGGAAACCAGTGTGGAAATGGCCAAAACCCCTCTAAAACCAGGCTGGTCGACCAGCTAAAACCAGCCAACCATCTTAGGCTGGTTTAAGCTGTTTTTTTTCAGCAGGGACAGGTTTCAAAAAATGTATGGCTGAGTTTTTATCATACAATATGTATTCTATTGATTTAGAATCTTGCACCTAACAAATATCCTTATTTAGAAAAAAAACAAAATACTGAAATTAATAAAAACTAAACTAAAACTAAGTCATTTCAAAATATAGAAACTAATAAAAAGTAGTGAATCTACCTCTAAAAACTAATTAAAACTAACCGAATTTGAAAGCAAAAAGTCAAAACGAAATAGAAACGAAAACTGATGAAAAATCCAAAACTATTATAACCTTTGTATGGGTGTTTCCCAGTACTGGGTTGCAGCTGAAAGGGCATCCACTGTGTAAAACATATGCTGGATAAGTTGGCGGCTCATTCCGTTGTGGCGACCACTGATAAGGGTTTAAGCCAAAAAAAAAATGAATGAATGAATGAATGAATGGACCATTATTTTAAAGTCTTGCCATTTTTTTGAATCAGGTTATTGTTTTTATATTTTCACATCCATTCAATTTAAAGTTTTAGTCCTTGTTATTTTTTATTAAGTTTTATTAACTTTGTTGCATTTATGATATTTTTACTAACTTTTTTTTTCAACATTTCACTGTTTTACATTTGTGAAGTTTATTTATAAACTAATTTCGAGAGGATCACGTCCTTATGATTGCTTGCAGCCGGCCCCGCATTATTCAATTTATGATTCACCAATCAGACGATTCCTAAGCTACTACAAATACTCTAAGTTCCATTTAACATCCATCTTCATTTTGAAGAACCCCCTTTCCACCCCTACTCCTCCTCCTTTTCTAGATGGGTGGCACAGTGGCCCAGTGGTTAGCACTGTTGCCTCACAGCAAGAACGTCACTGGTTCTAGTCCTTCCCAAGCCAGCCGATGTTTCTGTGCAGAGTTTACACATTTTCCCCGTGCTCACGTGGGTTTCCCCCGGGTTCCAAAACCATGCAACTTAAGGTAATTGACTTATCCAAATCGCCACTATAGAAGTGCTCCTAGTAAGTAGTTATCTCTTAAGAGCAAGCACTATCTGTTCATCAGCTACTACAGCAAGGGAGTTCTCGAGATCTACCTGAGCTCAAACTTCCTTCTCGCCTTGCAAACGGGAGGGAGTCCCGTGCTCGAGGATCTTATGAGCTCAGGGCTCTCTCCTGGAACAGTATGCCAAACAAGCTTTATAATCACTCATCAGCTAAGGTGAACTCTTGAAAATTTTGTTATTTAACGTTTTTGTTTATTGGTTTTGATTTGTTCTGTTTTCCTTTTAATTTAAGTTTGTTGTGCTTCTGTTTAAATTAGTTTTGGTGTAATATTTATTTTTTATGTCACAATTGTGTTCTTCATAAATTAATAAAAAAAAAATATTATTATTTATTAGTTTTCCGCTTAATGTTAAAGTTGTAATGTATTTATTTGTATTTTTTATATATATTTTTAAATACTTTATTTATCTTTATTTTTCAAATATTTTCTCATGAATTCAATTTAAAGTTTTAGTCATTGTTATTTGAAGTTATTAAATTAAGTTTTAAGTTAAGTTTTATTAATTTTGTTGCATTTCTGATATTTTTTATAACTTTTTTCAACAGTTTTTGTTTTACATTTAATTTTGTTATTTAACTTTTTTGTTTATTGGTTTTTATTTGTTCTGTTTTCCTTTCAATTTAATGTTAAGATTTTAGAAATTGCGTTGTGCTTTTGTTTAAATTAGTTTTGGTGTTATATTTAATTTGTATGTCACAATTGTGTTCTTGGTAAATTAATAAAATTATTTTTCTTTAATTATTTATTAGTTTTCCGCTTAATGTTAGTTAATGCTGTTATATATTTACCTGTATTTTCATATTTTTTTAATCATTTATTTATATATATATTTTTTTCTCATGAATTCAATTTAAAGTTTTAGTCATTGTTGTTTTATTAAAGCTATTTTATTAAATTATTATTTATTAAAGTTTTATTAATTTAATTGCATTTCTGATATTTAAAAATTTTGTACTTATTTTTTTTTCAAACATTTTATTGTTTTACATTAAATGTTGTTATTTAATTTTTTGTTTATTGATTTAAATTTTTTCAGTTTTTTTCTTCATTTTTTAGGGTATTAGTAATTTTGTTGTGCTTTTGTTTAAATTAATTTTAATGTTATATTTATTTTTTATATGTTGCACGCAATTGTGTTCCTGACATATTATTACAATAATTTATTTATTTATTAGTCTTCCCCTTAATGTTAGTTAAAGCTGTATTTTTTTAGTATTTTCATTTTTTTTATTATTGATTTGTTCATTTATTTATCTATCAGCATGTCGGATTGCTTGGTTTCATTGGTGCTAGTCAGTGGCGGATTTAGGCATGGGCAATATGGGCCCAGGGCGGCATCTTGCTGGGGGGCGGCACGGGGAGACGGTGACGGGGAGAAAAAAAACGAGCCCCAGTAAAAGCTTTGAGATACCATTTACTTTATGCAAGTATATTGATTTAGAGTGTTAATCCCAAAATAAAGACATTAGGGGCCATTCACATTTAGCGTCTTTTGCATGCACAAGCTTGTTACTCTCTATGTGCAACCGAAACAACGCTGGTGAAATCAAACTGACACATGCACGCAGAAAACGATTCCCGCTCGCTTCACGCGCTGCATTGCTCCTGGTGTGAATACCGGTTGTTTACAGTCTTGCCGATAAAATATGCGCATCTATGTGCTGTGAAACCGGAGTAACTGGTGTAACTTTTATGCAGAGGTGTCGGCACGCAGCAAGTTTTGCAAGTCGACAAAGCTAAAGTTTATATGATGATGATCTAATTTTGACTAAGGATGGCTATGAAGCAGAAAGTAGGGATAATGAGTCAGAGAGGTAAGTCTTTCTCGGCCATCAGTTGGGTCAAAGACAACAGATAATTCCGTAAAACATATGTTTTTTTTTGTATTCTATTGAATTGTCTTTAATATTCATGCCAAAGTTTTCTTAAGTGATCTTTGCATGCCACTCCAGTTGAGTCTTTCTTTATATTGTTTTCCAGTTACATTTAGGATTGATTTCTGTTATTTATTTAGAATAATAATTGTATATTAATAATAATATTGGGCGCTATATTTGCCAGTACTGGGTTGTGGCTGGAAGGGCATCCATATGGGGTGGTTCGCCCAGGGTGCCATTTAAACTAGAACCGCCACCGGTGCTAATTGTTTTGCATCAACTTGGTGTCTACCGTCCTTTAAAAACAACACAGGCTCATTCTTAAAACGTAGCCCTATATACATTTCTGGAGATTACAAATTATGTAGCCAGAAGTATGTACTGTTTGACTGCATTTTGTCTTTAAAAAGAACGCTATGGGTTGGTATGACGCTGTTTCTTTTCGCGCTTACCAGCTGACCGCTTACCTCCATATGCATGGCTTTTCCGCTGTTACTAGTTTGTCCAGTAGCTTGCCATGTACGTAGGTGGACTTGAGACGCAGAGAGGAGTTGACCACGATGACAGGGTTCGAGTCCGGCAAAGAACTGTTCCAGAAAGCAGGTAAGACAAAAACAAAAGCCAATAAAATAAAACAAACAAGTAAATAACAGGGTGAGAATGTGGTAAAATCTGAAAACGTGGTAAAAATCAGGCGAGGGCTTTTCTTTTTCTGGATTGCTTTTGAAAACACTGCTGGTTGGGTTTAGGGAAGGAGGAGGGTGGGTCAGTCGATCGCTCAGTCAGTTGACAGCGGCCTCTGGTGGATTAATGCGAGAACAGCAGGCGCAAATGGCAAAAACAAAAACTGCTCCTGGGACGTATTTGGCGCTCTCCAGAAATGTATTTAGAAGTACATTTTCAGAATGAGCCTGGGTTGTTTAAAATGGGTCGTGGATGAGTATTCCAGCATTAAAATGACTCAAAACACACGGGCAAGGCAACAAAGGAGTGGCTCAAGGAAAACCTCATAAATGTCATGGAGTGGCCAAGCCAGTGTCCAGAACCTAATCTCATAGAAAATCTGTGGAGGGAGCTGAAAGTTTGAGTTGCCAAACTTCAGCCTCAAGATATTAATGACAAAGAGAGGCAGAGGAGTGACACAAAATCCCATGTGTTGCAAAGGGGTCAAATCAACATGGGCTCATTCTGAAAATGCAGCGCTATATACATTTCTGCAGATCCTGAATTATGTAGCTAGAGGTACGTATTGCTGCATTTTATCTTTAAAACGAACGCTAAGGGGCGGTATGATGCCGTTCATTTTTGAGACACAGAGATGAGTTGGCCATGACAATGTGGTTCGAGTCCGGCGAAGTACGGTTTCAGAAAGTGGGTAAGACAAAACAAAAGCCAAAAAGTAGAATAAACAAGTAAATAACAGGGTGAGAATGTGGTCAAATCTGAACACCTGGTAAAAAAAATCAGGCAGCCTCAAGGGCTTTTCTTTTTCTGGATTGTGGAGGGACGTGGGTGGGCGCAGGTCAATCGGTGCTTTTGAAAACACTATTGGTTGGGTTTAGGGAAGAAGGAGGGAGGGTCAGTCGATCAGTCAGTCAGTCAGTCAGTCAGTCGACAGCGGCCTCTGGTGGATTTATGCGAGAACTCAGGCGCAAATGGCACTTGCGAGAGATATTTGAGATCTCAAAAAGCGTACACAGCGGCCTCTGGTGGATTTACGAAACAAAAACTGCAAAAAAAAAAACAAAAAAAAAATATCGCTCCTGGGATGTATTTGGCGCTCTCCAGAAATTTATTTATAAGTACATTTTCAGAATGAGCCTGGGTTATTTAAAAAATGAGTCGTGGATGAGTATTTCAGCATTAAAATTACCCAAAACACACGGGCAAGGCAACAAAGGAGTGACTCAGGGAAAACCTCATTAATG
This sequence comes from Danio kyathit, assembly GCA_903798195.1. Classification (NCBI taxonomy): domain Eukaryota; kingdom Metazoa; phylum Chordata; class Actinopteri; order Cypriniformes; family Danionidae; genus Danio; species Danio kyathit. The sequence continues at coordinate 65,834,370 of LR812527.1, forward strand.
TCATGGAGTGGCCAAGCCAGTATCCAGAACTTAATCTCACAGAAAATCTGTGGAGGGAGCTGAAAGTTTGAGTTGCCAAACTTCAGCCTCAAGACATTAATGACAAGGAGAGTGCTTTTGAAGACACTATTGGTTGGGTTTAGGGAAGGAAGAGGGTGGGTCAGTCGATCGCTCAGTCAGCCAGTCAACAGTGGCTTCTGGTGGATTTACGTAAGAACAACAGGCGCGAATGGCACTCGCAAGAGAAATTTGAGATCTCCAGAAATGTATATAGGGGTACGTTTTCAGAATAAGCCTGGGTTGTTTGAAAAATGGGTCATGGATGAGTATTAAAGCATTACAATAACCCAAAACACAAGTCAACAAAGGAGTAGCTCAAGAAAAGACACATTAATGTTATGGAGTGGCCAAGCCAGTGTCCAGACCTTAATCCCACAGAAAATCTGTGGAGGGAGCTGAAAGTTTAAGTTGCCAAACATCAGCCTCAAGACCTTAATGACAGGGCTGAGCCTGGTCAGTACCTGGATGGGCGACCACAAGGGAAAACTAGGTTGCTGTTGGAAGTGGTGTTAGAGAGGCCACCAGGGGGCGCTCAACCTGCGGTCTGTGTGAGTCCAGTGAAGGGAACATTACACTGTCAGTGAGTGCTGTCTTTCAGATGAAAAGATAAACTGAGGTCCTGACTCTATGTGGTTATTAAAAATCCCATGGCACTTCTGGTAAAGAGTAGGGGTGTAACCCTGGCCAAATTCCCTCCATCAGCCCATACCCATCATGGCCTCCCAATCATCCCCATCCACCGAATTGGCTCTATCACTGTCTCTTCACTCCACCAATAGCTGGTGTGTGGTGAGCGCACTGGCGCTGTTGTCCTGTGGCTGCCGAGCTGCACACTGGTGGTGGTGTGGAGATACAAACCCCTATCATGACTGTGAAGCGCTTTGGGTGTATCGAGATTCAAAATAAATGCGCTATATAAATACACATTACATTACATAATGACGTGAAGAGGATCTGAAAGAGGAGTGGGACAAAGTCGCACGTGTTGCAAAGCAGTCAAATAGTTATTTCACTCAATAAAATGCAAATCAGTTTTTAAACTTTTACACTTTTTTTAAATGCCTTTTTTGTCTCTCGTTAAAATAAAAATGACTATTATAGACTGATCCTTTCTATGTTAGTGGGCAAACATACAATTATTTCTCAAATGCTGGAACAAGTAATGCATATACTGAGCACTTATAGGGCACTATACTGTATATATAATATATATAATTATAGTGCTATAATTAAGTGCTCAGCATAAGCGTTAATTGTTCTAGCACATTTGTTTAGACTTTGTGGGAAACCGGAGCACCCGGAGGAAACCCACACCAACACAGGGAGAACATGCAAACTCCACATAGAAATGCCAACTGCCCCAGCCGGGACTCGAAGCAGCGACCTTCTTGCTGTGAGGCCGCAGTACTAACCACTAAGCCACTGAGCTGCATAATTACTCTAACACGGCTCCTAGTAAAGCTGAAGTTGTTTAGTCTTTTTGTTGAGTGATTTCCTCCTCGTTTTCATGTGGTGCGAGTGTTAAAGCGAGTTTGTTGTTCATTTGAGTTAGATCCTGCAGAATAGAGCAACACAAGGTCACATGACTCTTCCCATCATCCCACACACATTATTCTGGCTAGCATGACTCTGATGATCTGCTGCTGTGTTATCAAGGCTCATGATTGTTTTCTAATAATACGGGTGTGTGTGTGTTTGTGCATTATTGAAGCAGTTGTGTTGTATCAGTGAGTCTGAACATCTTTCATCCCCTGAAGCCTTTACTCTGACATTCACAACAGAGCACATCTGCAAAATACTATACCGGAATAAACCACGCTCAAGCATGCACAATGTTACGCAACCACTTTACAACAGACAACATGCATACACATATAGAGTTGAAGTCAGAATTACTACCACCACCCCCCCCCCCACCCCCGCCCCATAAATATTTCCCCCAATTTCTGTTTAATGTAGAGAAGATTTTTTCAACATTTCTAAAGATGATAGTTTTAATAACTCATTTCTTTTATCTTTGCCATGATGACGGCACATAATATTTAACTAGATATTCTTCAAGAATCTAGTGTTCAGCTTAAAGGGCACCTATGATGAAAAATCTACTTTTCAAGCTGTTTGGACAGACATGTGTGGAGGTGTATAGACCAGGGCTATTCAATTAGTTTGTCATGGGGGCCAGTTCATGAAAAGCATCCCAAACGGGGGGCCGGAGAGATATGATTTGAAATATAAGTAATGACACAACAGCAATATAAGAGCTCATATGCTGTATTTTTGCTCCTTAAGACACCCAAGTTGACTTTTTCTACATTTAAACGTTAATATGTTGTATTTTGAAACTACATAACATCATACCTGTCAACATTTGGTTCATGAAATCCGGGACCCCGGGGTGGGGTGGTGAGGTCTTGTGGTGGTGCGCGCGAACTGTAGACCCAGGGGGGGTTGGGTGCGCGCGAACTGAAGAGCGGGAGGGGGGAGATAGATGTGGGCGCACGAACTGTTGAGCACGCACATGCATCTGGTTTCACGCCGGACTGTACCAAAATGCTGAGGACCGAGATGGGGGGAGTGGTGTTTTGAATTCCGGGAGTTTTCCGGGAGACAGAACAAAACGGGAGATGGGTCTGAAATACGGGAGACTCCCGGGAAAAACGGGAGTGTTGCATTGTACAATATGTGGCCTTTTTTACAAGCATATCCAAATGTATTTCGAGGCACAAAATCAGTGTATTGCTTAAGTAGGCTTCTTCTACATTCAGACTCATTCATATGTTGTGTTTTAAACTGCGTAATGCTGCGTTCACACCAGACGCGGAACGTGCGGATAAATCGCGCTATTCGCGAGTAAATAGATGCGTGAACATTTGAGTTTACTCGCTTCATTCACGCGTCACATTCACTTCAGAACAGTCATGGGCAGGGCTTCTGTCTGCCCGGTGACTGTAGCTTCGTTGCCAAATGGCTAACATAGATTTTATTGATAAAATAACTGTGTTTATGTGCTTTATGAAGGCTGTAAAACAGCGTCGATACGTTTGGAGCAATGTCTAAGTCCACTAGATACTTTCAGAGGTGAACCCAGCTCTGTGAGCTCATAAACTCCTCCAGAAACTTAACCTGGATGACGGAGGCTTTCAGTGGTGCTTCTGACTGAGCCGAGCCCAGTTTGATGAACTATTGTTGGTGTCGGCTGGAGGATTTCCTCCGGGAAACCAACAACAAGTGCTATGTCACAGTCATGCCCCCACAAGAGCAAGCTCCTGATTGGTTAACGCGGCGCGAATGTCCGCAGAAGTTTAGATTTTTGAACTCGAGCGATTTGCACGTTAAGCGCGTCAAACGCACAAAACGGTCAATTCGCGCGGTGCCATTCTTCCGTTACTGGTGTGAACGCAGCATAACAATTAGGGATGCAACAATTATAGTCTGAAGAGTAATCATGGTTTCATGGTTATCATCATTATTATGCATTTATTAAATTCAAAACACGACTAGTTTAGAAAATCAAGAAAACTGCTTATATATTAAAGTGTTGTTTATTGCTGCTCAGTAACCAAATACAGCACAAAATATTAATATAAAACAAACAATAGTCCATTTCTGTCTTTGGACTTAAAAATAAATGAAAAAGTTTTTGATTTAAACATGAGTGATGATTTTACAATGAAAATAAATGACAGAACAAAGAATAAATACATAAAAATAAGAATAAATAAAAATAGTACTTGTCTAATGTTAATTTAAGCTATATATTAGCTAAGAGTTTAAATGAACTGTTGTTATTATCTGCATTCATAATCATTTTTAATAATTAATCTAACATATCTTTTGTTTACATTGCACTGAAAGCCACGCACAACTCTCACCGCTACAGCCTGAGATCATTTCTACTGTGTGCCGCGCCTGCAGGGCGCGAGTGTGTCAGTCCGCTTGCGAGCCGTGCATGCACCGCTTCCAATATGCGCATGTCTCCATTGGAAATAATGTACTTGCGTGTGGAAAAAACGCAATATGTCAACGGCTTGCTGCTAAAGTTAATCCAATGTGCGTGCGTACGTGAGCAGACGTAAATGACACTCACAAGAGAAATTTGAGAGTACAAAAAGCATACGCAGCGGCCTCTGGTGTATTCGCAAAAACAAAAACTGCAAAAAAAACATAGATCCTGGAACTATTTGGCGATCTCCAGACATGTTTATAGGGGTACATAATCAGGAAGAGCCTGGGTTGTAGGGATGTGCACATCGATGCTGAGTATCGATATATCAATACTCAGAAGCTTTTTATTTGGTAGCCACAGCCATATCACCCTGCAGTCCAAGACCGGTTACTCACTGAAGCTAAGCAGGGCTGAGCCTGGTCAGTACCTGGATGGGGGACCACATGGGAAAACTAGGTTGCTGTTGGAAGTGGTGTTAGAGAGGCCAGCAGGGGGCGCTCAACCTGTGGTCTGTGTGAGTCCTAATGCCCCAGTAAAAGTGAAGGGGACACTACACTGTCAGTGGGCGCCGTCTTTCGGATGAGACGTTAAACCGAGGTCCTGACTCTCTGTGGTCATAAAAAATCCCATGGCACTTCTCGTAAAGGGGTGTAACCCCGGTGTCTTGGCCAAAGTCCCTCAATCGGCACTTACCCATCATGGCCTCCTAATCATCCCCATCCACCGAATTGGCTCTATCACTGTCTCTTCACTCCACCAATAGCTGGTGTGTGGTAAGCGCACTGGCGCCGTTGTCCTGTGGCTGCCGTCGCATCATCCAAGTGGATGCTGCACACTGGTGGTGGTGTGGAGAGACCCCCCCCTCATGATTGTGAAGCGCTTTGGGTGTATGGCCATACACAATAAATGCGCTATATAAATACACATTACATTACATTACATTACATTACATCGATATTTTTTTAAAGTATCGATATTTTAACCATATTTTAGTCTCCCTCTGCCTCACAAAAGGCATTATAGGAGGCAACACCCCCCCCTCTCTCTCTCTCTTAATTCAATTCAAAAATTGCTTTATTGGCATGACAAATGTTACAAATGTTTTGCCAAAGCATTTATAAAGTTTACATTAAAAAGAACACACGCACATACATATATACATAACACACACACATGTATATATATATATTCATTCATTTTCTTGTCGGCTTTGTCCCTTGCGGGGTCACCACAGCGGAATGAACCACCAACTTATCCAGCACGATTTTACGCAGCGGATGCCCTTCCAGCCGCAACCCATCTCTGGGAATTTCCACACACACACATTCACACTCATACACTACGGACAATTTAGCTTACCCAATTCACCTGTACTGCATGTGTTTGGACTGTGGGGGAAACCGGAGCACCCGGAGGAAACCCACGCGAATGCAGGGAGAACATGCAAACTCCACACAGAAACGCCAACTGACCCAGCCCAGCCGAGGTTCGAACCTGCGACCCAGTATATATATATATATATATATATATATATAAAACATAGTAAACACAATAAATAGTAGTATAGTATTATAATATATAGTATAATAATAATAATTAAATAAAAATAAATAAATAAAATAAATAATCTTTCTCTCTCGTTACCATTAGGTGAATAAGAACAAATATAAGTGTGTGTGTGTATCTGTGCAGTGTATATACAGTATGTATGTGTATGCAGTGTGTATATACAATATGGATGTGTGTGCGTGTATATCACACACACACACTACAGTATATATATATATATATATTTACATGTAAGGATTTTTTTATTAACAATATTTAGAAAAATTACATTAATATTTTAAATAATAAGTGGTATCGGTATCGTAAAAATGTTAACAAAAAGTATCGGTATCGTATCGAATAAAAAAATTGTGGTATCGCCCATCCCTACTGGGTTGAAAAGAAACCAGCAAGGCGGCAAACATTTTTTCCCACCCTGATAAAAAATTACTTTACAAACTGTATAACAAATCATGTCAACATTAGTCAATAATATTACTGAAATTAACAAAATATGAATGACTAATCATTTGCACATTTATATTAGTGCATAAATGCACTCAATGATGGGCTAGAAAATCTGCAGAAATCTGTTTGCACAGATACCACACGGGCCTACTCATTGGATGGAAACAGTGCTTTTTTTGCTAATCTTTCATGTGTTATTGCAGTTTCCACATCTTTATATGCTAACACATCTACGTAGTGCTGCGCTTCTTCCTCCAATACGTAAAAACACTTAAGTGATAATCAAGCCAAATCAGACGCTTTCTGAAATATCCATTTCATCGCTCTGCAAAGCAGTGATAGTTTTCCAAAGCAAAGAGGCGTGAGTGAATAATTCAGAGGACTCCTGCAGCATTACTTTAGTAGAGTGAATAATGCAGCACGCGGCTCTGATGAAGCAGATCAGAAGACCCACTCCTTCACTTACAGCTGGTCTCAGGAGCTCTTCTCGCTCCGCTGTCGGACTCAAGCGTGCTGAAAAACGCCTCTGATCTCCCACAATTCCCCCTGTTAGCTGTGTGCTGATGCATGCTGTTGCTCCGGAGTTCGCCTGACTCTCAGATGAGCTCAAAACAACAGCAGCTTCATGCAAGCCAAGAGTTGCTGACAAATCTGAGGCACTCTCGAATATTTGGGTAATGCTTCACACCACTTACTACTGCCTTATTAACTGGCTACATTAAGACTTAAGTATGATCTTATTCTACATCAATACTTAAACCCAACTACTATCCTACTAATAAGCAGCTAATTTGTAGTTTATTGAGCTAAAAGTCTTATTTTGCCAACCACAATGGCAGAACTTTACAGAGATTTTCAATCAGGTTTAGGTCAGGACTCTGGGCTGGCCATTTCATTAAAATGTTAGTTCACCCAATAAAACAGTACCAATTCACACCATTTACTAGTGGCTTAGCGGACAGGCCAGCCTGATAAATCCCCCCCCCCCCCCCCCACAATCTTCAGTTCACACCATCATAAGCTCTTCAACCCCCCCCCATCCCCCCAACACCCCCCCCCCCCCCCCCGGTTTCACTTTGCGCGATCATAAGTCAATTAATAAGCCAAGGATTGTACAGAGATTTACAATCAGGTTTAGATCAGGACTCTGGGTTGGCCATTTCATTAAAAGATTAGTTCACCCAAAAAAACAGTACCAATTCACACCATTTACTAGTGGCGTAGCGGACAGACCAGCGTGATAAATCTCACCCCCCACAATCTTTAGTTCACGCCATCATAAGCTCTTCAACCCTTCCAACCCCACCCCCGCTTTTCACTTTGCGCGATCTTAAGTCAATTAATAAGCCAAGAATTGTACAGAGATTTACAATCAGGTTTAAATCAGGACTCTGGGCTGGCCATTTCATTATAAGGTTAGTTCACCCAAAAAAACAGTACCAATTCACACCATTTACTAGTGGCGTAGCGGACAGGCCAGCGTGATAAATCCACCCCACGATCTTCAGTTCATGCCATCATAAGCTCTTCAGATTCTTAATCTTGTAGATTTAGGAATTTTTTTAGATATTTGAACTAGAAACAAGACTAAAATCCTCAGTAAGAAAAGCATTTTCACTATAGTTTCTTTCACTGCTCTGCTGTGACCTTATCAGCTCTTCTTTTGTCTTTTCCACATTAGACAGATCTTTGAGCTAAGTATTTTTCAGAGTTTTTCAATCAGGTTTAGCTCAGGACTCTGGGGTGGCCATTTCTTTAAAGGGTAAGTTCACCCAAAAAAGAAAATTATCCTATGATTTTTTTCACCCTGAAAGTAACAATTCACACACAAACATTAAGTGACAATACACATCATTTACTACTGACTTATTATCTGCCTATTATTTAGATATGAACAGTTTATTCGCATTTATAAAGTTTGATCTTATTTTGCATCAATACCTAAACTCAACTACTATCTTACTAATTATTAATAAACAGCTTATTAGTATTTTATTATTATTTATTTATTTGCTTACAGCTAATTCGTATCCTATTTTGTTCACCCCACTGGCAGATTATTTAAATCGTTTTAAGAAAACACTCATTTGATTTTGACATTATTTTTGCTAACAAGACAATACTTTTTGCTTGTCTAGAAAATGCATCTAGAAGAATTTTCAGTATAGTCCGTTTCACTGCTCTGCTGTGACCTTATCAGCTCTTCTTCAGTCTTTTCCACATTAGACTGATCTTTGAGACAATGATTTTACAGAGATATTCAATCAGGTTTAGATCAGGACTCTGGGGTGGCCATTTCATCAAAGGGTTAGTTCACCAAAGAACCCCAAAAAATAAAATTATGCTATGTTTTATCCACCCTGCAAGTAACAACACACACCACTTACTGCTGACTTATTAACTGCCTATTAGCACTTATAAGGTATGATCTTATTCTACATCATAACCCAACTACTACCTTATTAAATATTAATAAGCAGCTAAATAGATTACTGACAGCATGTTTAAATCATTTTACAAATTCATTTAAATGAAACTTTATATACTCATTTCATATAATGAAATTATCTCTTTCTAATGAATTGTTATACTATGTTAATTATTGTTAATTTAATATGCATACAATGCTTGCACAAATTATAATTAAATTCAATTACAACATAATGAAGTTTTAATTACACGTTTCAGTACCATTTGCATGAAAATGTTTATATAAATTTGGCACAATAATAAAGTGTGGTTTGCACAAATTCATTTTCCCACATTATACACAGAAAGCCATCACTGACAGCAGGCATAAATCATTTTGCATGTGTGTTTATGAAGTGTGAAGCGTCAGCATTAGCGTGTCCACTGGTCTGGGGTTTGTGGTTTGATGAATCCATGGCTTTAGTTCTGCTTTAATCGAGGGCTGTCAGACTGTGAGAGGAGATAAAGACTTTTATCAGCGCTTTCCTTCTGATCTCAGCATCGCAGATAAATCACTCCCATGGCTTCAAAATGACTACAAAATATGCAAAAGATAGTCTTCAAAACACACCAACAACCAGACTGTTTCAATGCAGCTTCACGGTATTAAACATTAAAATAATAATAACTTTATGAGCTTGCGTAGACGTGTAATATTGTTGCATTCTTAATATTATATCTGCTTAAATGTACAGCAAAGTTTAATAAATTATGTGCAAAAACCCATCAAAGTGCATCAATTATAAGTTCAATTCAAATACACTGCAAAAAAGATGCTGGAATTATAAGCAAAGATGGATTGGAGTGCACTTAATCAGAAAACACTCACTGTAATTATTACAAAAAATTACGCCTGCTAAGTTATTGTTTTCCATTCCTTTTTTTAATCAGGTATTAAAACAACACCTTGCTTTGACTTTCTTATACTAACAAACACTGCAAAGTAGTTTTCTTAGCAAGAGTTTTTGTCTTGATTCTAGTCCAAATATCTAAAAAGTCTTAAATAAAGAAGCAAGATAAAGCGAAACACGGTTATGTTTACCCCATATGCAGATTATTTGGCTTGCTTTATGGAAAAACTCACTTCTTTTTGAATTATTATTTCTAAAAAATATAGACTAAACAAGGCAAAAACTCTCTTATTATAGTCTCTTTCACTGCTCTCCTGTGACGTTATCATCTCTGATTCGGTCTTTTCAACATTTCACTGACACTAGTGTGTTGTAAACAGATCTTTGAGCTAAGGATTTTACAGGTTTATGTCAGGACTCTGGGGTGGCCATTTCATTAAAGGTGCTGTATGTAAGTTTTTGACTCTTCTAAAGCATAAAAATACCATAATATGTGTGCAGATATTTAAGAAACATCCCAAGTGAACATACTTGTTTAACTGAAAAACAATGCTGAAGTCAGATATTCTGCTTTGAAAATGGGTTTTCCGTGCTGGAACGCTGTCTTTGTTTAGATAAATTTCATATGCACGATGCCAGTTTAGCCAATTATATTTCAGCACTCCGGGTTGCCTTGTTGGAAAACAGCGTATTTCATTCATTCATTCAGAAAGGCTCTGAAAGCATGCGTCCGTGACCAAAAAGAACAGTATGGGAGACAGATTCAGTTCCACATGAGGTTATTAATTAGCAAATTACATAAATATTACGAGCGTAAACATTAGGTGAGCAGGTTACATTGTAACCGCGTGTCCTAACAACACGCTGTGACGAGAGAGGCAGTGATCAGCTATTTGGCTGTTTGCACCAGACGAAACACGACAGAAATTTAAATACAGCCATTCAGAAGCACAGAATATGCACTCGCTCACGGTTTAGAATCTTTTTAATACATGTTAACCCACTTTAACATCATTAAATGTAGATGCTGAATCACTCATATGTGTTTAGTTCTAAAGTTCAATTTCAGACGCTTGTATTTTCCAGATCTGAGGTGAACTTTCTGCTTTCAGTATGTGGCAACAAATGCCATGTAAAATGCATTCAAACTAGCATTGTTAGCATTTAGCACTGAATAAAGCACACAAGGCTTACCTGAGGTGATCTAGCTGTCATAGATTTCTGTTGTTCAGCTGTGAGAAATAGAAGCCATTTCTAATACATCAATTCGAGGTGTTGGTTAGGGCAAAAACTCCTTTTAATATGGAAAATATTCCCTCTATCGCGTGTCGTTGCTTTTATTTAGAACACAGTTTAAATCACTCGCTCCTGTACTCAATCTGGCATCCCAGCGTACTTTTATTATGATCCAGGAGTGCAATACCTAGTTCAACCACTGGGTGTCAAACTTACATACTGCACCTTTAAAGGGTTAGTTCATGCAAAAATCCAAAAAAGAAAGTTCTCTCATGATTTAGATATACTAACAGAGGTGGGTAGTAACGAGTTACATTTACTTGAGTAAAATTATTGGGGAACTTGTACATTTTGAGTACATTTAAATGTGTACTTTTACTCAAGTAAATTATTAGAGAAAAGTCATTACTCTTCGCTACATTTGGCGGCGTTCCTCCATTACTGTGCAATGATAATAAAGATGATTCACATGATATGTTTGCAAATATCGCGAGGCGCCGCATTGGAGAGCTTGTGTCCTGAGAGGTTGCTGTAGAGACGCGTCTCCCGCTTTCGGTTAGAGCACGCACGCCTATGTTGGAATAATGGCTGAAGTTTAGGAAGACGTGCAAGTTTATACTGCTGTCCCGTCATGTCGCCATCTGCGGTTCCAAGAAGGACGGTCATGCTGTCTGTGCAGTGAGTTTATCGGACCAGATCACCCGGCCTCAAGTTCAGTCTATGTTTTTACTCCCAAGATGTCAACAAGAATAGTTTCATAATTCGATGCACGCATCGAACTGACATCACAACATGTACATGAATGACAGCTCCAACCTGAAAAAACACGTAGTGGTAAGTGTCAACATTATCCCAATTTGAACCTTATTAATAGTAACTGTGGGATAACTAAAGAAACTGCTGTTTAATGGAATAACTGATTAGCCCTGCACATATTAGTCATTCACACTGTTAACCATTAAAAATAGAACATTATTTTTTACATTAAAATGGTACACATATATATATATATATATATATATATATTTATTTATTTTTTTTAATTATTAGTATTATCATTATTATTAACAGAAAGAGTATTTTATCAACACATTTCTATAGTTTTAATAACTTATTTCTAATAACTCATTTCTTTTCTCTTTGCCATGATGACAGCACATCGTATTTTACTTTATATTTTTTAAGATACTAGAGATTTTTCAAGTGACATTTAAAGGCTTAACCAGGTAAATTCGACAAGTTAGGGTAATTAGGCAAATCATTAATGACGGTTTGTTCTGTAGACAATCAAAACTAATATTGCTTATGGGGGCTAATGATATTGACATTACAATGGTTTTAAAAACAATTAAAAACTGCTTTTATTCTAGCTGATATAAAACAAGTAAGACTTTCACCAGAAGAAAAAATATTATAGGAAATACTGTGAAAAATTCCTTGCTCTGTTAAACATCATTTAGGAAATATTAGAAAAAAACTAAATCACAGGAGGGCGAATAATTTTGCCTTCAACTAATATATATATATTAGGCATAGGTTAGTATAAGATTCTGACGGTATGATAACCTTGGATAAAAGTATCACGGTATTGTGATTAATTCTCTAAAATATATTCTTTTTAAATGTCTGGGTAAAAACAAAAACTTTTTCCGGCTTTGAACACAATACATTTTATTTTAAGAATCATCTCAAATATTTTGTAATAGTAAACATGTCAGGCTGAATAATTCATTTTTTTTTTTTTTTTTTTTTTTTTTTTTTTTTTTTAGTAATGATGACAGAAAAGAGAAAGGACAACAGTAATAACTGACAACAACAATAATAATAAATCACAAGTACTACACCAACTACTACTACAAAAAGTTACTAATATCAAAACTACTATTGCTGTTGCTACTACAGCCATAACAACATCTACTACTACAACATCTACTGCAACGGATACTACTACAACAATGTCTCCTACTACTACTGATACTACTACAAAAGTCACTACTACTACAACATCTACATCAACAACATCTACTACAACAACGTCTCCTACTACTACTGATACTACTACAGTAATCACTACTACTACAACATCTACATCAACAACATCTACTACTTCTGATACTACTACAACAACGTCTCCTACTACTACTGATACTACTACAGTAATCACTACTACTACAACATCTACATCAACAACATTTACTACTTCTAATACTACTACAACAACGTCTCCTACTACTACAGTAATTACTCCTACTACAACATCTACATCAACAACAGCTACTACTTCTGATACTACTACTTCTACACCAACACCTTTACTACTTCTGGTACCACTATACCAACGACATCTACTACTACAAAAAAAAAAAAAAAAAAAAAAAAAAAAAAACTACTACAACTACTACTTCAACAATCCCAACTACAAATACAGTCGTTACTACTACAATGACTACTGCTACTACTACTACCACTTCTACTACTACTACTACTACAATAACAACAACTACAGCAACCTGAATAATGGCAATGGTTTGTAATAATGATAATAAGGAGATATAGGAAGAACAAGTCGGAATAGTAATGATAATAATGGTAACAAAGGTAAAAGTAAAACTATCTATGATAATAGTGAGGAGGTGAGGGGAGGTTGGGAAATCAGGAAGAGGACAAAATTTTATAATAATTAATAATCATAATCATAATCATAATAATAATCATAATAATAATAATAATAATAATAATAATAATAGTAAGTACAAGAAAAGGAAATAGGAGGTAGGAGGAAAAAAAATTTGAAAAAAAAAAAAAAAAAAAAAGGGAAGAGGGAGAGTGGAAGAAAAGAAAAATAGAAAAATAAAGTGCTGCAAGCAAATCAATGAGAATAATAAGAAAAAGAAATGTTACTATAATAATGATAATATACCAATAATAAAGACCAAAATTAATGAATAATATTAAAAAGAATTTAACTAACAATTTGATGGATTATTAATAGTAGTATAATAATAATAATAATAATAAAAGATCAGGAGGTGGGCAGGGATACGCGACAACCGTAATACACTCACGCCGACAACAACAATAAGAATAATACAAATAATAAATAAAATAATAATAAAACAGCTTTAAACCATAATTTGAGCAGGTGGAAGTTATATGATCAGGCTTGAAGTGTGAAGTGTTTGTCAGTTGCTTTGTGATGCGTTAAAAAAGTATGACGTGCAGCATGGATCAGTCCGGTGCAAATGCCCAGGCCGCCATGCCCACGTCACACTTACCCTGTGAATGTAGTATATGTAAGTATATGCAAGTAGGAGGGTTTTTATTATTTATTTATTTATTTTTTAATACTTGTTATTTTTTAATTTGTTGTTGGACCGGCCAGGGAATTATTATTATTATCAGCACGAGTATACCACAGTCACCACGACTTCCCGCCCACCCCCTCGATCCATTTCCAAGATCCAAGAAAATAAATAAATAAATAAATAAATAATAATAATGATAATAAATAATAATAATAATAATAATAATAAAATGAATAAATAAATTTGTGAGAGACAAAAAAGGAAAACAAATAGTACAAAGGGGAAAGATACATCTTTTTTTTTTTTTTTTTTCTTCCTCTTTCTTTTTTCTTTTTTCCTCTTTCCTTCTCCTCCCCCCTTCCTCCCCCCCTTTTGATTTATTTTATCCTTAATTAGATTTAATATCAGAGACAGTTTTTACCTCTACCTGACCCCCTCTCCCCCCTCTCCTCTTGTTTGTGTACTGATGAAGGTGTTGTTGGGGAATGGCTTCAGGCAAAGAGGATCTTCAATGGAGATGTATTCTGATAGTAAGTTTTTCCAGGATGAGATGTGAATGGTATTTCTTGATTTCCAGTTCATGAGGATAGTTTCTTGGCGATAGCTAGGGCCACCAGCAGTAACTGACCATTTGTATTATTTATATCTACTGTGGATGTATCACCTAATATGCAGATGGAGGGAGACAGTGGGATGTGACATCCCATTAAGTTAGAGAGTGAGTCAGTAACCTTTTCCCAAAATGATTTAATTGAAGTGCAATGCCATAAGGCGTGAAGATACGTGTCTGGTGTGTTTTGTGTGCAATGTGAACATATTTCTGAAGTGAAACCCATTTTAAATAATTTCTGCCCAGTTAAATGAGATCTGTGAAGAACTTTATACTGTATAAGTTGTAAGTTAGCATTTTTAGTCATGGAGAATGTGTTTTTGCAAATTTGAGTCCAGAATGCAGCATTGGAAGTCATGGATAAGTCTGTTTCCCATTTAGCGGTTGGTAGAACTAATGCGTTGTCTGATTTTGAGATCATTTTGTATATTTGGGAGAGCAATTTTTTGGAGGAAGATATACTGATAAACTCTGAGATTTGAGGGGAAAGGTCTAGATTGATTGATTGGTCAAGTAATTTTGATTTAATTGACGATTTGATTTGTAAATATTCCAAAAAGCAATTACTCCCAATGCTGTATGTCTGGGCTATATGGGAAAATGGTGCCAGGTTATTATTATTAAAGATATGCTGAAGTTGTGTGATTCCCTTATCTGCCCATGTGTAAAAGTTCAGTGGCTTTTTGTTAGTTAGGAAATCAGGGTTATTCCAGATTGGGGTGTATTTAGATGGTGTGAGTGGGGAATTTGTGATCTGATGAAATTTCCACCAGGCTGTCAGAGTTGCTTCTATTGTTGGCATTTTAAAACAGTGATGTTTTTGATTGTTTGACTGTGAAAAGGTAATTCTGAAATGTTAATGTCTTTGCAGATTGATTGTTCAATATCTTGCCATGCGTATTCTGATGAGTTAGGTTTAATCCATTTGTGTATGTTTTGAAGCTGATTTGCCAGAAAATAGTTGTAAAAATGTGGTGCTTCTAATCCTCCTTGCGGTTTTGGTTTCTGTAGGGTTGTCAATTTAATTCTAGGGGTCTTGTTTTTCCAGTAAAATTTTGTGATAAATGAATCTAGAGATTTGAACCAGGTACGGGTGGGCTGTGTTGGGATCATTGAAAATAAATAGTTTATTTTTGGGAGTATGGACATTTTAGTTACTGATATTCTGCCCATGATGGATAGTGGTAGGTTCATCCAACGTTGAAGATCGTCATCTATTTTTTTCAGTAGTGGAGTATAGTTGAGGGCAAACAACTCTGACATAGGCTGAATAATTCAAATGAACCATTGACTTCTGCTGTCTTCATTTGTTTCAAAAACACAATTATCGTCCCATGTCTATATATATATATATATATATATAATGAAAAGTAACTAGTAACTATTTACTTGAGTAATTTTTTCATCAGATACTTTTTTACTTTTACTCGAGTAACTTTTAAGATTGTTACTTTTACTTGAGTAAAAATTTCCGCAAGTACTTGTACTTTTACTTGGGTATAGATTTTGGATACTCTACCCACCTCTGGATACTAAAAGGTAATTTAGGTGTATCTGGTTTTCTTCTTTCAGTCAAATCCTGAAAAAAAAAAAGTGTGAAATGTACTATATCTATATCAAAAGTCTATTGCTTCATTTTTAAATGTTTTCAGTGGTTTCCTCTTGGTTTATTTTTATGTTTTCATAATCTGTCTCTTTATTTTACTCTGTCTTATGTACAGCACTTTGGTCAGTCTTGTGGCTGTTTTTAAATGTGCTTCATAAATAAATGAACTTGAACTATACAAAATCGGGAGCTGTGATTGTCAAAATTCTACTGTTAAAAATACATCTGCAATTTTATCTTACTCTACTGTTAATTTATAGTGTTATACACTGATGATTTGAAGTACTAACATCTACACATTCTACCTTTTTAATACATGGACAAAAAATTCATATGGGGCGGTGTGACGCCATTCCTGTTCGTGATTACCAGCTGACCGCTTACCTCTGTATGGACGGCTTTCCCATTGTTACCAGTTTACAGTTCCAGTGACTCGCCATGTGCGTCGGCGGACTTGAAATGCAGAGAGGAGTTGACCACGATGACGGGGTTCGAGTCTGGTGAAGAACGATTCCAGAAAGCAGGTAAGACACAAACAGAAGCCAAAAACTAAAATAAACAAGTAAATAACAGGGTGAGAATGTGGTAAAATCTGAAAACGTGGTAAAAATCAGGGGGCTTTTCTTTGTTTTGGATTGCTTTTGAAAACTTTCGTTTGGGTTTAGGGAAGGGGGTGGGTGGGTAAGTCAATCAGTCAGTCAGTCAGTCAGTCAGGAGCAGCCTCTGGTGAATTTACGTGAGAACAGCAGGCACGAATGACACCCGCCAGAGAAATTTGAGATGTGAAAAAGCGTACACAGCGGCCTCTGGTGGATTCGCAAAAACAAAACCTGCAAAAAAAATGTAGCTCCTGGGATGTATTTGCCGCTCTCCAAACATGTATACAGGGGTACGCAATCAAAATGAGCCTGGGTTGACATTTTTATTCACAAGCAGAGACAAATACTGGTATATAAAAGGAGCTCAGTGTCATTCACACAACTACTAAACACCATCATGATAACACACACAATATTAAAATAATAAATGTTTTTTTAACATTAGATGTTAATTAAAACATAAAAGATGATGGTCTGTTCTGTAGACAATTGAATACAAATCTTAATAATAATAATGTTGACCTTAAAGTGATCTTAAAAAACAACTACTTTTATTCTAGCCGAAATAAAACAAATAAGAATATGTTTATATAACAATAAAAATGACACCTTTAACTCCTCCCAACAGGGAAAGCCACTAACAATCAAGAATGCATAATTATATGCTGTCATGACTTTTGCAATCATAAAATGTCATTATAATGCAAGTCAATGAGGCAAAAACAGCCACCAACATATGTAATGTAATGTGTATTTATATAGCGCATTTATTGTGTATGGCCATACACCCAAAGCGCTTCACAATCATGAGGGGGGTCTCTCCACACCACCACCAGTGTGCAGCATCTACTTGGATGATGCGACGGCAGCCACAGGACAACAGTGCCAGTGCGCTCACCACACACCAGCTATTAGTGGAGTGGAGAGACAGTGATAGAGCCAATTCGGTGGATGGGGATGATTAGGAGGCCATGATGGGTAAGTGCTGATTGAGGGACTTTGGCCAGGACACCGGGGTTACACCCCTACTCTTTACGAGAAGTGCCATGGGATTTTTAATGACCACAGAGAGTCAGGACCTCGGTTTAACGTCTCATCCGAAAGACGGCGCCCACTGACAGTATAGTGTCCCCTTCACTTTTACTGGGGCATTAGGACTCACACAGACCACAGGTTGAGCGCCCCCTGTTGGCCTCTCTAACACCACTTCCAACAGCAACCTAGCTTTCCCATGTGGTCTCCCATCCAGGTACTGACCAGGCTCAGCCCTGCTTAGCTTCAGTGAGTAACCGCTCTTGGGATGCAGGGTGATATGGCTGTAACATAACCAAAGGGTAGTCAATTTGAACAATGCACAAGGGCTAAACACTTCAGTCAAAGCGTTATTTACCCAAAAAAAAACAAAGCTGAAAGGACGAGTGAGTCTTATGCTAATAAAGAGGCCGAGAGTGAGAAGGACACCACCTGAACGCACAGATAATCCACAACCGGCTTCATTTACATGCAGACACACAGCTGACGATCACATGTAAAAGTCAATTACTGAGAAACAAGGCTGAAGAAAAAGCCCTTGATTAAGAGTTAGAGAAAGACTGCGCTCTGTGTGACGGCATTAACCCTGAGATTAATCCACCACTTTCAGACTTCACTCTCGTTTAGAGAGAAGATTGAAGTGAAACATCTTACACAGAGTCTGTGCCAAAACAGTAAGTTACAATTCACCGTAAATGTAAAGTGACTGGAGCACATCTACAGCTGAAGCCGGAATTATTAGCCCTCCTGTATATTTTTTTCCCCAATTTATGTTTAATGGAAATCTTTGCCATGATGACAGCACATAATATTTGACTAGATATTTCATTCATTCATTCATTTTCTTTTCGGCTTAGTCCCTTTATTAATCCAGGGTCGCCACAGCAGAATGAACCGCCAACTTATCCAGCACGTTTTTACACAGCGGATGCCCTTCCAGCCGCAGCCCATCTCTGGGAAACATCCACACACACTCATACACTACAGACAATTTAGCCTACCCAATTCACCTGTACTGCATGTCTTTGGACTGTGGGGGAAACCGGAGCACCCGGAGGAAACCCACGCGAACGCAGGGAGAACATGCAAACTCCACACAGAAACGCCATCTGACCGAGCCGAGGCTCAAACCAGCAACCTTCTTGCTGTGAGGCAGTTGTGCTACCACCGTGACACCTTTTCATAATATTATTTCACAATTTTCTGATATTTTTGATGAAGCAAATGCAGTTTTGGTGAGCAGAAGAGACTAGTTTGAGCTTTTCTGACAGCTCTGTTATTGAGTAAACAGCAGTAGAGAAGCGGCGCTCACTGTGTTTCTGATGTGTGTGTGTGTGTGTGTGTGTGTGTGTCGCTCCTGCAATGATGGTAATCTCCTGTAATCTGTGTGAATGTGCAGTGTTTTCCTGAAGGTTGTGAAGGATGTGTGGAACAGCTCGTCTTTACCGGAGACACTTTCAGCCTCAATCTGTCAACCTGAGACTAAAAAAAAGCCAAAAAGACACTGCTGGCAGAATTTAGAGAGGGATACAAATTTGCTTCCTTCTTTCCAGCTACAGACGATACACCTAAAAATATATACACTCACCCGGCCACTTTATTAGGTACACCTGTCCAACTGCTTGTTAACGCAGATGCATTTAGGCATGTAGACATGGTCAAGACGATCTGCTGCAGTTCAAAGCGAGCATCAGAATGGGGAAGAAAGGGGATTTAAGTGACTTTGAACGTGGCATGGTTGTTGGTGCCAGACGGGCTGGTCTGAGTATTTCAGAAACTGCTGATCTACTGGGATTTCCACGAACAACCATCTCTAGGGTTTACAGAGAATGGTCTGAAAAAGAGGCAACAGAAAGGCAACAGTAACTCAAATAAGCACTCGTTACAACCGAGGTCTGCAGAAGAGCATCTCTGAACACACAACACATCCAACCTTGAGGCGGATGGGCTACAGCAGCAGAAGACCACACCGGGTGCCACTCCTGTCAGCTAAGAACAGGAAACTGAGGCTACAATTCACACCGGCTCACCAACACTGGACAATAGAAGGTGTTACAACCCTGGTCCCCAGACAAATAAAAACCACTTTTGTAACCCTTTGAATTCGGGTCCGTTTATTTGTCTTTTTCTTTTTTTATCACCCAAAAACGTGAAGCCAACTACCTCGGAGTGGACCCACAGAAAAATAATAAACAAAACGTACACTCTAACTAAACACCCAATAAAAAACTAGCCACAATTAACAAAATAACAGAAATAAAAAAACTAAATCTACCCCTGCCTCCCTGACTAGGTATAAAAACAGGAGAAAATACTTACAGAAAAGAAAAATGTGGTGTCCAACCCCTACTGCCTCTTACCGTATACAATATTCACAATATCAACAAACGAACAAATACACCAAAAAGAGGGGGAAACACAGATGGATATACAACAAGGAGTCAAAACTTAAATCAACAATAACACTTAGCAACAAGAATAGTTTATAGCACACCAAACGCACAACAACACGCCAGCAAAACTCGCTCTCTCGCCCCACGCCCGTTTTTCCCTTTTTAAAGGATGCCCTGGGTCACTCCAGCCAATCCCAGGGCACGTCGTCTGCGTAACTAGGGCGGGGCCTGCAGATGTAAAGAGAGAGAGAGAGACAGACACACACGTATACACACTTGCCAGCGCAACACTGGTCTGATGAGTCTCGATTTCTGCTGCCACATTTGGATGGTCGGGTCAGAATTTGGCATCAACAACATGAAAGCATGGATCCATCCTGCCTTGTATCAACGGTTCAGGCTGCTGGTGGTGGTGTAATGGTGTGGGGGATATTTTCTTGGTACACTTTGGGCCCATTAGTACCAATTGAGCGTTGTGTCAACACCACAGCCTACCTGAGTATTGATAACCATGTCCATCCCTTTATGACCACAGTGTACTCATCTTCTGATGGCTACTTCCAGCAGGATAACACACCATGTCATAAAGCGTGAATCATCTCAGACTGGTTTCTTAAACATGACAATCAGTTCACTGTACTCAATGGCCTCCACAGTCACCAGAGCTCAATCCAATAGAGCACCTTTGGGATGTGGTGGAACGGGAGATTCACATCATGGTTGTGCAATAATATAAATAAAAGTAAATTAAAACACAGTTTCAGAGAAGCCTAGGCTATTAAACTATTTCAATTTAATTTGCTTAATCTAGTAATTTGAACGAGCCAGGACAGAAGCTTTGCAGCACTGAATGTGGATATTCTTTTGTTTGGTCCATATTGCCTCCATTTTTGGCTTTCTCTACACTGTAAACCTCGCTGTTGTCATTACTAAAGATATTAAGTTAATATAACTTGATATTACTTAAAATACCAAGTTTTGACATTAAAACTTAAACAGGTGTGTTTAACATACTCATTAGGCAGCAAAGAAAAAATTGTATTAATATTTTAAGTTCTCTGAACTTAACATTTTAATTTCTTTAAACAATTCACCATGTCTCTGTTGAAATTGATTGGTTGTGCTTGAAATTCTGCCTTGACAACCACGCTGATTTGGTGATATACAGTTGAAGTACAGTTGAAGTCAGAATTATTGAACCCCTTTGAATTTTTTATTTTGTAAATTTTTCCCAAATGATGTTTAACAGAACAAGGAAATTTTCACAGTATGTCTGATAATATTTTTTCTTCTGGAGAAAGTCTTATTTGTTTTATTTCGGCTAGAATAAAAGCAGTTTTTAATTTTTTAAAACCATTTTAGGGACAAAATTATTAGCCCCTTTAAGCTAAATTCTTTTCCAGATAGTCTACAGAACAAACCATCATTATACAATAACTTGCCTAATTACCCTAACCTGCCTAGTTAACCTAATTCACCTAGTTAAGCCTTTAAATGTCACTTTAAGCTGTATAGAAGTGTCTTGAATAATATCTAGTCAAATATTATTTACTGTCATCATGACAAAGATAAAATAAATCAGTTATTAGAAATGAGTTATTAAAACTATTATGATTAGAAATGTGCTGAAAAAATCTGCTCTCCGTTAAACAGAAATTGAGGAAAAAAATAAACAGGGGAGCTAATAAATATAAATTCTGACTTTAACTGTATGTTATATGGAACAAGGTGGTCATTTTGCTTGTGATGCTGAATTTTGCTGAAGTGCAGCTGGACAGAGGCACTACCTGAACCCATCTGACGAAAGAGAAAAGTTAAATTAGTAAGTAGATATTTAAATGATTTTATACAATTTTCTTAATTAAAATACATGCAGGGGCAACACGGTAGCACTATCACCTCACAGCAAGAAGGTTGCTGGTTCAAGTCCCGGCTGGGTCAGTTGGCATTTCTGTGTGGAGTTTGCATGTTCTCCCCGTGTTGGCGTTGGTTTCCTCCGGGTGCTCCGGTTTCCCCCACAGTCCAAACACATGTGCTATGGGGGAATTGGGTGAACTAAATTGTCCGTAGTGTATGAGCGTATGTCCTGGTCCTCCAGGTTGGGGGTTGAGCGTTGGGCTAACGACCGACCTTGTAAAAATGAAATGTTATGAAACTCCAACATGGGTGTCACGGTGGCGCAGTGGGTAGCACGATCGCCTCACAGCAAGAAGGTCGTGAAGTAGATTTTTATTTTCTAAATCTATGTAAAGACACATTTAATTGGGTGAGTGGAGGGCCCTATGAATCTGTCGTTATATGTCTTTGGAAACAGGTGATAGGTTAAGGCAAAGGGGTCATAAAAGAGCACGAGAGAGGACTTGGGGATACATTGAGAACCATCCGTGTCAGAAAAGCATGAAATGTATGCAACATATGTTGAAACTGTCATGTATGTTTGAAAAGATACATACTGTATGAGAGAGAAGAGTCCAGTTTAAATGTTTGAAACATAGATACTAGTCATGATTACCAAATGTGAACTCTATGCATAAAAGCAGTGATGAATATATAAGATTTGTACATTATAAGGGCCAACAAGAAGAGGGGGCTTTAAATAGGGGTCTTAAAGTAGTAGGAGCGGGGAGAGATCTGTTGAACCAGTAAACAGCTGTGAAAACACAAAGGTGGGAGGAAGCAAGGATAAAGGGTACAGCAAATGTGAGGGACATTGGATTTGTCCTGGGGAGAGACTGAGATGGGTCTGCTCCAGGCTGTCTCTGCTTTTTTGGAAAATATTCCAATAAAGTATATTTTTCTGATATTCATAACCTCCAGACTGAGCTTGATATATTAAGAGAAAAGTCGAAAACCACGACAGTCGCTGGTTCGAGTCCTGGCTGGGTCAGTTGGCGTTTCTGTGTGGAGCTTGCATGTTCTCCCCGTGTTGGCGTGGGTTTCCTCCGGGTGCTCCGGTTTCCCCCACAGTCCAAACACATGCGATATTGGTGAATAGAATAAGCTAAATTGGCTGTAGTGTATGAGTGTGTATGTGTGTGAATGAGTATTTCCCAGTACTGGGTTGCAGCTGGAAGGGCATCCACTGCATAAAACATATATTCATTCATTCAACATATTCATTCCTCTGTGGCAACCCCTGATTAATAAAGGGACTAAGCCAAAAATAAAATGAATGAATGAAGTCTGCAGAGCATTTTTTCATTGGCACGAGATCTGTAAAATGCAGGATCAGATTTCAGAGGTGCCGGATTCGGATTCAGGTTGTTCCGGCACAAATTAAGCCCTGACTACAACCAATTTAGTTAATCCAATTCCCCTATAGCGCATGTGTTTGGACTGTGGGGGAAACCGGAGCACCCGCAGGAAACCCACACCAACACGGGGAGAACATGCAAACTCCACACAGAAATGAAATACAGAAATTTACCATAGCATCTTCCATCTTTTACTCTAGTTTTTCCACATCATATACATGTATTTAAAACAATGGACCAATCAGATGCATGCTTAAACAAGTTAAACAAACACAATAAGATATATCAGATCTTTGCTTTGCTTCATCACTTATTGTGAAAGAGAATGAGTGAGTTTTGCAGTCGTTTTCTCGTCATATATACAATACATAAATATATATATAAATCCTGGCGGTCATCAGTATGAGTCTGTGCTGATGTAAATGTCAGAACAGCAAGCGTCCGCAGCTCCAAGCTACTGCAAAATAAACTGCAAATCTCCAGCATAATGCGAACTGACAAGCTCAATGTATGCTGCGGTGTCATTAAGCGAGCGCGCTGTAATAGTTTAGCCATGCATTATTATTATCGTCGGCGGAGGTAGACGGAGGATGAATTATGGAGGAGTTCTGCTGTGTACAGTTTTTCAGAAAGTGCTGCTTCTTGATGTCCTGTCAGATCATTCATGTTGAAGTTTGATCCTGACATGGCATCGAATATTAAAGGGGGAACTCTTTATCTGCGTGATGTAAAGTCGGAAGATGTCTCAATTCGGAGTTTTTAATCTTCCTCAGAACTGTAAGCTTACAGTCAGCTCTTTTCTTTACAGAGAGTTCACTAAGAGTTTTTAAGTTCAACTCAATTCACGTTCATTTCTCTGCCGCTTTTACTATGTAGATTGTGTTAAAGCAGCTTGACATAGAAGTTCTAGTAAACTAAAACAGTGTCAGTCCAGTTTTCAAAGTTCAGTTCAGTGTGGTTTAATATTCACTGCTGAAAGGCCAAACACTGAAGAGCAAATCCATCGATGCGCAGCTCCACAAGTCCCGAACCATGCAAGCCAGTGGTGAGGAACAAACTTCACCAATTTACCAAAGTGAAGGAAAAAACCTTGAGAGAAACCAGGCTCAGTTGGGCACGACCCTTTCTCCTCTGGCCAAACGTCTTGTGCAGAGCTGCAGTCTAGGCGCCGGAGAACGCTGGACGTCCATTGTGGAGAAGCTGCAGGTAGGAGAGGTCACCGGCTGGTGCACAGGCTCAATGCGAGGACTCGTCTGTCACTGGGGTCTCATTCTCTCCACTCCTCCATGAACACCACAGCCTCTGCTCAGGATACCACCTGCTTCGAATGTTATCACTTTATTGAATAGGCGTTATCAGTGGTTATCAGCTGATAGATATGGGCCAGTAGGGGCCTTCTGCGCCTACTGGTAGGCTTAGAAGGCTGTTATCATTCATCCACATGGTTAATCAGCTATACTAACGGAGAAGACTGCAGATCCAGATCTGTTTTTACATTACTGTGACGGTTGGGTTTAGGGTTGGAGAAGGGGTAGACGGTAATAAAATACAATTAATGGGAAATTTAATAAACAATTTAAATATTTCTGGGCGACGCAGTGGCGCAGTAGGTAGTTCTGTCGCCTCACAGCAAGAAGGTCGCTGGTTCGAGCCTCGGTTGGGTCAGTTGGCGTTTCTGTGTGGAGTTTGCATGTTCTCCCTGCGTTCGCGTGGGTTTCCTCCGGGTGCTCCGGTTTCCCCCACAGTCCAAAGACATGCGGTACAGGTGAGTTGGGTAGGCTAAATTATCCGTAGTGTATATGAGTGTGAATGAGTGTGTGTGGATGTTTCCCAGAGATGGGTTGCAGCTGGAAGGGCATCCGCTGCGTAAAACAAATGCTGGATAAGTTGGCGGTTCATTCCGCTGTGGCGACCCCAGATTAATAAAGGGACTAAGCCGAAAAGAAAATGAATGAATGAATGAATATTTCTCGTTAACTTCCGGCCGCAGCCGTATGTGATCTATAGCTGATTAACCATGTGGATGGATGATAACAGCCTTCTAAGCCTACCAGTAGGTGCAGAAGGCCCCTACTGGCCCATATCTATCATCCGATAACCACTGATAACGCCCATTCAATCCAGTGATAACATTCGAATCGGCTGAGGATACGGCCTGGTCTAGGATTATGGAGACCTCGGGATAATGGTTACAAACACCTTGTAATAAACTGCCAGTACATTTCCTGTTATTTTACAGACTTATTTCTTTAGATATTAGTATTTATTATACATTATATTATATTGTGAATCACAAAATACAGAAACTGTTCATTAACATTACCGTGCATTTAAACCCAAATTTAGGTCAAATATGGACAAAACCAACCAATGAGTGGAATTAATATTATAGCCTAAATGTAACCTAGCTTTTGACCCAAATATTGCTTGAAATAACCCAGCATTTCATTTTAAGAGTGTCTCTATACACACGGTAAAACGGTCTATGATCAACAGGTCATGAAAACAACAACATATGATTTTAAGTTCATTCATTCATTTTCCTTCGACTTAGTGCATTGTTTGTCAGGGGTCGCCACAGCGGAATGAACCACCAACTATTCCAGCATATGTTTTACACAGCGGATGCCCTTCCAGCTGCAACCCAGTACTGGAAAACACCCATACACTCTCGCATTCACACACACACTCATACACTACGGCCAATTTAGTTTATTCAATTCAATAAAAAACTAAAAAATAAAATGTATCACAGTGTATATATAAAATATAAAGAAGCACAACAGTGTTCAACACAAAAAATAATCACTCATTCGGCTTAGTCACTTATTTATCAAGGGTCACCACAACGGAATGAACCAACAACTATTACAGCATATGTTTGACACAGTGTATGCCCTTACAGCCACAACCCAGTACTGGGAAACGCCCATACACATTCATTCACACACATACACTACTGCCAAATTAGTTCATCAATTCCCCTATAGCGATGCGTTTGGACTGTAGGGGAAACCGGAGCACCCGGAGGAAACCCCACGCCAGCACTGGGAGAACATGCAAACTCCACACAGAAACGCCAACTGACCCAGCCGGGACTCGAAACACTACTAAAATGTCAATAAAATTTAAACTGTAGAGTTGAATTTTCAACATCAGAAGTGGACAGAGCAGAGATCAACATCCCATAATGCAATTCACAATTGGAAATGAACAAAACAGAAAATGTTAATTAATATATATTAATTACAGTGTTCTTACATCTATAAAACGTCATTTTAATTTCACGAAAATTAAAAAAACCCCGTAAAGATAACAGATCGTGCACAAGTGCGATTTTAGTCATATTTGGAGGTCTGATCTAGGAAACATCCCTGATTTGCACTTGAGAAATGCGGTGACTTCAGCACAGGCTGCATGTGGGTTGAGTCCTGCAGGCAAAATGCAAACAGAGACCCTGAATAAATTATTTATGCACGCAGACACATGGACGGAGGTACAGAACAGCAAACCTGACAAACAAGCAAACCTGAAGATAACTATAGCAGCCGCTCAGCAAAACACATGTTCTCCATTCACTGACAGCAGATGCTGGAAACACTGGGAACATGAGTTTCTTATTTAGAGTTTTTGCCTTGTTTCTAGTGCAGATATCTAAAGACTCTTAAATCAAGAAGCATTTTAAAGACGAAGATAACATTGTGTTGTTTTCAGATATAATTCGTTAAATTTAAGTGAGGTTTTCTTTAAAACAAGCCAAATAATCTGCCAATGGAGTAAGCAAAATTATATTGCTTTTGGTTTCACTATTCAAGGATTAATTAAAGATTAATTGCGATCAATTCTTACATACACATTAGCCAGCCACTTTATTAGGTACACCTGTCCAACTGTTTGTTAACACAAATTTCTGATCAGCCAATCACATGGCAGCAACTCAATGCATTTAGGCATGTAGACATGATCAAGACCATCTGCTGCAGTTCAAACTGACCATCAGAATGGGGAAGAAAGGGGATTTAAGTGACTTTGAACGTGGCATGGTTGTTGGTGCCAGACGGGCTGGTCTGAGTATTTCAGAAACTGCTGATCTACTGGAAATTTCACGCACAACCATCTCTAGAGTTTACAGAGAATGGTCTGAAAAAGAGGAAATCAGTTCTGTGGGCGCAAATGCCTTGTTGACGCCAGAGGTCAGAGGAGAATGGCCAGACTGGTTCCAGCTGATAGAAAGGCAACAGTAACTCAAATAAGCACTCGTTACAACCGAGGTCTGCAGAAGGGCATCTCTGAACACACAACACATCCAACCTTGAGGAGGATGGGCTACAGCAGCAGAAGACCACACCGGGTGCCACTCCTGTCAGCTAAGAACAGGAAACTGAGGCTACAATTCACACAGGCTCACCAAACACTGGACAATAGAAGATTGGAGAAACGTTGCCTGGTCTGATGAGTCTTCATTTCTGCTGCCACATTCAGATGGTCGGGTCAGAATTTGGCATCAACACCATGAAAGCATGGATCCATCCTGCCTTGTATCAACGGTTCAGGCTGGTGGTGGTGGTGTAATGGTGTGGGGGATATTTTCTTGGCACACTTTGGGTCCATTAATACCAATTGAGCATCGTGTTAACGCCACAGCCTCTGAGGAATATTTACAGTATCTTGTTGAATCTGTGCCACAAAGGATTAAAGCAGTTCTGAAGGCAAAAGGGGGTCCAGCCCGATACTAGTAAGGTGTACCTAATACAGTGGCCGGTGAGTGTATATTTATGATGTGTAAATCTGCGCAGATATTTAAATTTATATATAATTGGTGTCATATATCTGCATATTTGATATAAATATAAACATTTAATCAAATATATGCATGTGTGTATTTATATATACATAAATATAAACACAGATATATTATGTCAAAATAAACCTTTGTTTTGGATGTGATTAAACTTTGCAAAGTACTAAAATAAATTAATCTCAAAGCAAGATTATAAGATTATTTACTTACCCCACTGGCAGATTATTTTGCTTGCTTTAAGGAAAAACTCACTTAATTTTGTCTCATTACTTCTGAAAAAAAAAACTACAGCAACAACATTATATCATCATTTGTTGGACTTGAAAGTTATTCTTGATTTAAGAATTTGTAGAAATTTGGGCCAGAAACAAAACAACAACCCTATACTACCTGACAAAAGTCTTGTCGCCTATCCAAGTTTTAGAAACAGCAAATAATAACTTTACTTCTAGTTGATCATTTGGTATCAGAAGTGGCTTATATGAAAGTCAAAGGCCTCTAGATGACGCTTATTTGACCATAATAAAATTTGATCATGCCTTGATTTTTAATGATTTAATGAGGACAGTAATGTCTGACTTTGCTCAGACAAAAGTCTCGTCACTGAACAGCAATAATGTCCAGACATGCTCAATAATGTTCATGTCTGGTGACTGGGCTGGCCAATCCTGGAGCACCTTGACCTTCTCTGCTTTCAGGAACTTTGATGTGGAGGCTGAAGAATGAGAAGGAGCACTATCCTGCTGAAGAATTGTCCCTCTCCTGTGGTTTGTAATGTAATGGGCAGCACAGATGTCTTGATACCTCAGGCTGTTGATGTTGATCATCCACTCTGCAGATCTCTCGCACGCCCCCTTACTGAATGTAACCCCAAACCATGAGTTTTCCTTCACCAAACTTGACTGATTTCTGTCAGAGTTATGGCTCCATGTGGGTTCCTGTAGGTCTTCTACAGTATTTGTGATGATTGGGATGCAGCTCAACAGATGATTCATCAGAAAAATCTACCTTCTGACACTTTTCCAAAACAATCAAAAAATTTTCCACTGGGGTAAGTAAAATATTATTTTATGTTTGAAATGAGATTAGTTTGCTCACCCCATTGGCAGATTATTTAACTAGTTTTTTACAAACCTCACAAAACTCGACTATTATTCGAATATTCGACTCATAATGGTTATTTGTGATTGTATTTGTGTTTATTTTTATAATGTAGTCACAGTGTACCTGTTACCAGGAGTAGTATAATCTGTACTTCACATCAAAAACCACAATTAAATTAGGGTTTGTTATTAAAACTTTGTGTTATCCTTGACAAAATAATTTCATTCATTTATTTTTTTGTCAAATAAAAAGAAAGAAAGACATTTTTTTTAGATATCTGGACTAGAAACGAGACAAAAACTCTAAATAAGAGAAATAAGGCAAGGATTTTCAGCATGCATGCAGGCATTTCTCTACTAGAAAGTAATCAGAGAGCAATGCTGACTTATAAGGAGAGCAGATTTGAGATGTTTCCCCTTCAGTGAGCTAGCAGTCATATGTGAGTCTTCAGTCTGCCGTGCTTATATAATAATCCAGATCTGGCCTCATTTCCAGCGCTGACGAGTGAGGAGAGATCTTCACTCCGACACTTTAACACTTACAATCTGCCAGAGAGCTGCTTCCAGTCTGGCAGTGGGAATAATGTGGGCGCTTTCGCAGACCACCTTTAAAATTAGCATTTGTGTCGAGTTCAGTGAATCGTCACAGGTAAGATGGCACATATACAGCTGAAGACAAGATGATTTCCCAAGTGCTGTTCAACAGAGAGAAGATTCTGTCCAACACAGTTTTAAACATAATAGGGTTTTCTACTTCTTTTTAAAAATGAATAAATAGAAGAAAGAAAGAAAGAAAGAAAGAAAGAAAGAAAAAAAGAAAGAGAAAGAAAGAAAGAAAAAGAAAGAAAGAAAGAAGAAAGAAGAAAGAAAGAAAGAAAGAAAGAAAGAAAGAAAGAAAGAAAGAAAGAATAGTCTAAAGCAGTGGTCACCAACCCCTAAGTCATGACCCTGATCATAAAATTAATCTATACAATATCCCAGTATATTATGTTTCCCTTTAAAAGTCACCATTAAACAGAAGTTAATATTGTTTATTTTCCCCCACATCCATTTTAAACGGTCCTGAAATTAGAAAAAAATGTAGGTCAGTACTTGAATTCGTCATTTGGGAACCGATTGGATCATTGGAAGTTGGGCATTACTAACAAAATGAAGGAATATTGATGAATAGATGAAAGCAGAGCAGAAATGAGACACTCCCTGATAGCTCCAGCCTAAATAATGGATAGTCCCTCCCCTCCTAAATGACTGATAATCCCACCCTAAATGACTGATAGCCCCACCCTAAATGTCTGATAGCCCCGCCCTAAAGGACTGATAGCCTCGTCCTAAAGGACTGATGGCCCACCCAAATGACTGAGTCCCGCCCTAAAAAAGGACTGATAGTCCCGCCTCAAAAGAAAGATAGCCCCACAGTAAATGACTTTCCTGCTCTAAAACGTACTTATAGCCTCGCCCTGAAATAACAGATAACCCCCCTCAAATGACTGACCATCTTATCTTTAAATGACTGAGAGCCCCAGCCCAAAAAAACGGATATCCCATCTTTTAGCCCCACCTCAAAAGGATGATAGCCCCGCCCCAAATGACTGTCCTGCCCTAAAATGGACTTATAGTCCTGCTCTAAAAGACTAATAGCCCCGCCCCAAATGACAGACAGTCCGGCCCTCAAATGACTGATAGCCCCACCCTTAAAGACTGATAGCCTATCCCAAATGACTGATAGCCCCTCCCCAAACGACTGTCCTACTTTAAAATTGACTGATAGTCCTGCTTAAAAGACTGATAGCCCCACCTCAAATGACTGTCCTGCCCTAAAATGGACTGATAGTCCTGCCCTAGAAGACTAGTAGCCCCACCCCAAATGACAGACAGTCTGGCCCCCAATTACTGATAGTCCCACCCTAAAGAACTGATAGCTCAGAACCTGATAGCCCAACCCAAATGACTGATAGCCCCGCCCTAAAAGACTGATATCCCACCTCAAATAACTGATAGTCCCGCCCTAAAAAGGACTGATAGTCCCGCCTCAAAAGAATGATAGCCCCACCTCAAATGACTGTCCTGCCCTAAAATGGACTAATAGGCCTGCCCTAGAAGACTAGTAGCCCCACCCCAAATGACAGACAGTCTGGCCCCCAATGAGTGATAGTCCCACCCTAAAGAACTGATAGCTCAGCGCCAAAACCTGATAGCCCAACCCAAATTACCTATAGCCCTGCCTTTAAAGACTGATATCCCACCTCAAATAACTGATAGCCTGCCCTAAAAAGGACTGATAGTCCCACCCTAAAAGCCTGATAGCCCATCCCAAATGACTGATAGTCCCTCCCCAAATGACTGTCCTGCCCTAAAAATTGACTGATAGCACTGCCCTAAAGGACTGATAGCCCCACCCTAAAAGACTTATAGCCCACCCCAAATGACTGATAGTCCCACCCTAAAAAAACTGATAGTCCCACCTCAAAAGAATGATAGCCCCACCCCAAATAAGTGTCCTGCCCTAAAATGGACTAATTGTCCTGCCCTAGAAGACTAGTAGCCCCACCCCAAATGACAGACAGTCTGGCCCCCAATGACTGATAGTTCCACCCTAAAGAACTGATAGCTCAGCCCCAGAACCTGATAGCCCAACCCAAATTACTGATATCCCACCACAAATAACAGATAGCCCCGCCCTAAAAAAGACTGATAGTCCCGTCCTAAAAGACTGATAGCCCACCTCAAATAACTGATAGACCCGCTCTAAAAAGGACTGATAGTCCCACCCTAAAAGACTGATAGCCCATCCCAAATGAGTGATAGCTCCTCCCCAAATTACTGTCCTGCCCTAAAATCGACTGATAGCCCTGCCCTAAAGGACTGATAGCCCCACCCTAAAAGACTGATATCCTACCCCAAAAGACTGATAGTCCCACCCTAAAAAGGACTGATAGTCCCGCCTTAAAAGAATGATAGCCCCACCCCAAATGACTTTCCTGCCCTAAAATGGACTGATAGCCCCGCCCTAAAAGACTGATAGCCCCGCCCCAAATGACTGTTAAGCCGCGGTCACACTGGACTTTACTCCCCATAGACTTCCATTCATACACACGCGAATGCGTCATACCGGAAACGCAGGGTCATGCGCTGAGTTTCGCATTTCGCTGCGGTGCAAAGTTCAAGCTTGGTGAACTCTGACATGCGAAATCGCATCACTTGACTGCGTGAGACCAATGCAGGATCAAAACATGACCTCTCTGAACAGAAATTTAAAACATGGACCAATCGCTCGCTTTTTTTAATGTCTAATCATCTTGTTTAATCCCGCCCCTTTTCGCAGCACCGTACGACAGAATTTCGCAAGCTCAAACTCTAGTGTGACCGCAGCTTTAGTCTCACCCTAAATGACTGATGGTCCCGCCCTAAAAAGGACTGATATTATTACCTTAAAAGAATGATAGCCCCCACCCCAAATGACTGATATTCCCGCCCTAAATGACCTCAAAAGGCATTTTGGGCTGAATATTATCTTGCAAAATATTTAGTAACATTTTATGTACCGTCAACATGTCAAAAACAAAAGAAATTAATACTTAAAAATTGGTCATTAAACCTATAATGTTGAGGAAAAAGATCTCTCTGTTAAACAAGACTTGGGAAATATTTGCTAATAATTTTGTCTTAATGATAAATAATTAGTTTAGTCCCTTTTTCAAAGCACACTCATCAGTGCTGTTAATCTGTTAGTTTACAGGTACATGCATGCAATCCACATCCCACAGTTGTGTGTGTGTAAAGCTGCTGAATCAGTGTATGGAGCAGAGAAAAGCGCAGCGGCAGATGAAGATCTCATGCGCTTCACCTTTTCTGTCCACATGAGTGATGAATGGCCTGCAGCTGCATTAACTCTATACTGGGTAAAGCCAGAGGTAGAGTTTTAATGAGGACGATGAGCAGAAACGCTGCGGCCACTAACGCTCATAAAGTCCTGCTAATGAGGCTTTCTTGAACTGATTCTGAACTCTTTAAATCATCTACTCTTGCTTTAATTCAAGCATATAAACACAGTTATTTTATCTAAAGGGAAAAACTTTTAGATCAATACGGCTTATGTCTGAAAGAGGTCAGAAGTGCTTTGCTACAGTTTCAGACCCATATGCTGCTTTTATTATTGCAGGAATGTGTTGTTTTGCTCAATATATTTTATAATCTGCTCCAAAAAAAAAAAAAAAAAAACGAGGTTACTGAGTTTGTGTTCAGAGGGATCAATCAAACACATCAGGTTAGAGCATCGATGGTGGATTTTTAAGTTTATTTCAATACTTTTTGACCTGTTTTATATTTCAACAGCATCACAAAGGTGCAGTAAAATACCAAAATAAAAAACTAAACTGATAACAGAAGTAAAAAACTAAAATTGCCACTAAAATTCATTCATTTTCCTTCGGCTTAGTTCCTTTATTCACCAGGGGTCGCTACAATGGAATGAACCGTCAACTTATCCAGCATGTTTTACACAGCGGATGCCCTTGCAGCTGCAACCCAGTACTGGGAAACACCCATACACACTCATACACCACGGCCAATTTAGTTCATCAATTCCCCTATAGCGCATGTGTTTGGACTGTGGGGGAAACCGGAGCACCCGGAGGAAACCCATACCAACACGGGGAGAACATGCAAACTCCACACAGAAATGCCAACTGACCCAGCCGGGGCTCAAACCAGAGACTTTCCTGTTGTGAGGCCACAGTGCTAACCACTGAGCCACTGTGACGCTTCGGTGCAGTAAATTACCAAAATAAAAATTAAAAGACTAACCTGCAATTAAAACAAACAAAACAATTGCCACTAAAATACATTTTATAAAATAAATAAACTTTATATATTTAAACGATTAGGAAGAAAACAACGTTTTATAAGTCTAGGGTTTATGCATTTGGAATAAATCATTTAAATTCACTATTTTTGGTTAATTTTATATTAAATTAATATGTACATTTATAATGTATTCAATCATAAATACATTTGCATAATTTTAAATGTTTATTTATTCTCAATTCATGTTAGGAAAACAATATTCATACCATTTTAAATATTTATAAAAAATTAATTTAACTTTAGACTTATTTTTGTTAAAAAAATATTTTTTATTTTAAATAAAACTTTTTTTGCGAATAATTCATTCATTCATTTTCTTTTCGGCTTACTCCCTTTATTAATCTGGGGTCGCCACAGCGGAATGAACCACCAACCTATCCAGCATATGTTTTACGCAGCGGATGCCCTTCCAGCTGCAACCCATCTCTGGGAAACATCCATACACACTCATTCACACATATACACTACAGACAATTACCCAATTAAGCTGTACCGCATGTCTTTGGACTCGCATCGCCCTTGTGAATAATTTTCACTTCATATTTATTGCAACTTGAAAATTATTTATTACTATATAATAAATTAATTACATTACTTTAAGCATTGCTTAAAATAAAAACTGGAAATACAGAAAACAGCTAAATTAAAACACGAATAAATTCTATAAAATTTTATAATTAATACTAACACTATAATGGATAATTGATGACAGAAAACTAATTTTGCACAAACTGTTTGTTGAGTTTATGAATGTACAAATATATTACAATTTAAAAAAATTCCTGAAAAAATTTAATGAAAACCCAATTTAAAATAATAATTAAAATAATAATAATAATAATAATAATAATAAAATAATAATAATAATAATAGAAAAATAATAATAATAATAATAATATTAATAATAATAATAATAATAATAATAATAATAATAAAATAATAATAATAAAATTATAATAAAATAATAATAATAATAATAATAAATATAATAATAATAATAATAAAATAATAATAATAATAATAACAATAATAAAATAATAATAATAACAATAATAATAATAATAACAATAAAATAATAACAATAATAATAATAAAATAATAACAATAATAATAATAATATAATAATAATAATAAAATAATAATAATAATAAAATTATAATAAAATAATAATAATAATAATAATAATAATAATAATAATAATAATAATAATAAAAATAATAATAAAATAATAATAATAATAATGATAATAATAATAATAATAATAATAATAAAATAATAATAATAATAATAAATATAATAATAATAATAAATATAATAATAATAATAATAAAATAATAATATTAATAATAATAATAATAAATATAATAATAATATTATTAATATAATAATAATAATAATAATAATAATAATAATAATAATAATAAATATAATAATAATAATAATAATAAAATAATAACAATAATAATAATAATAAAATAATAATGATAAAATAATAATAATAATAATAATAATAACAATAACAATAATAATAAATATAATAATAATAATAATAAAATAATAATAAAATAATAATAATAATAAATATAACAAATAAAATAATAATAATAATAAAATAATAATAATAATAATAAAATAATAATAATAATAATAATAAAATAATAATAATAATAAAATAATAATAATAATAATAATAATAATAAAATAATAATAATAAAATAATGTTAATATAGTTATCCACATATGAAGTGGATAAAAAATAAGTTTTTTAAAAATTGTCTTAAGATAAAAATGGATGTGGTTCAATAGTTTTTGGACAATTTGGAGTTCTGGTTATGGTGCCTGAGTAGTCGTGTGCGCGATCCACTCCCAAAAAAACGTTTCAGTTTTGGCTTTTAACTTCAGTGCTTTTGTTGGTATCTGACAGTATTTGTTTACCTTCTGTTCTGTGACTTAATTTGCTTTTGAAATGTCAAAAGGAAGAGGCAGACAGGTCGATAGAGAAAGAGAAGGCTCTCTTTCACAGAGTGCTAACGTTAAGTTAGCCGAGATAAGTGTTACATGATGACCTTAAAGCCTCGATCGCAGAAGACTTCAAAACATCTTTCGAAAGTTTGTCAGCCAAACTAGATTACATTCAATCCACAGTGGCTGACACAATGGCTGATCATGATCTTTGCATCGGTAACCTCGAGTCAGGCACTACAGAGATTAGTCAGCAGCTTGATCAACTTGATGCTACGTGTTTGAGGCTCCAGAAGGACAACGAGTGGCTAAAAGCTAAAGTCTGGCGACAAAACAGTGGAATTATGGGCTTACCCAAATCAATCGAGGGGCTGCGTCCAACGGCTTTTTTCTCTCAGCTTCTAGTCAATGTCCTTGGTTCCCTGATGTTAACCTCTCCACCTGAGCTGGACTAAGCTCACCTTAGCTTCGCACCTAAACCTGCACCAGGGCAGAGTCCGCAACCCATCATTCTGCCATTTCATCACTTTCAAATGAAGGACTTGGTCATCCGTGAATCTTGTCAAAAGGGTCAGCTGCTGTATGATGGCCACAAGACTCTATATCTTTAAGGATTATAGCCCTGATGTTCTGAAACTTCGCACTGAGTATAAAGATGTGATGTCGCCACTCTACAAATGTTAAACTCAAGCCTGTGCTTCTCTACCCTGCAAGACTTCAAATAACACTTCCAAACAGTGAGAAGAAATGGCTGGCTTCGGTTTCGGAAGATAACAATGTCATTCAGAGCTCAAACTAGTACTTTTTGGACAATTTTGGTGTGGCACTGTGGCCTCACAGCAAGAAGGTTGCTGGTTCGAGTCCCGGCTGGGCCAGTTGGCATTTCTGTGTGGAGTTTGCATGTTCAAATGAATAAAAGAATATATACACAAACACTTATTATATTAATAAATAACACAAAAAAAGATGAAAAGGTTCTGCCAAAAGTTGAACTTTCACAAGATATAAAAAGTTCATATATGTGTGGGGATACTCATTCCGAGGCCCTCAGACTATGCAGCGCCACTGATTCGATCCAAGATCATCGATGAGATGATCCCAAGGTTCTTATAATTCTGGACCAGGCCGTATCCTGAGCAGCTGCTGTGGTGGTCATGGTGGAGTGGAGAGCATGAGACTGACTCCTGTGACGCTCCAGGGACAGACGAGTCTTCGCTGAGGTCCAGCATTCTCCAGCGCCTAGACTGCATCTCTGCACAAGACGTTTGGCCATAGGAGAAATTGTCGTGCCCAACTGAGCCTGGTTTCTTTCACCAATTGGTGAAGTTTTTTCCTCGCCGCTGTCGCCACTGGCTCGCATGGTTCGGGATTTGTAGAGCTGCACATCGATGGATTTGCTCGTCAGCATTTGGACTCTCAGTAGTGATTATTAAGTGAAGTTTATTCATAAACTAATTTCGAGAGGATCACGTGCTTATGATTTACCACAGCCGGTCTCGCATTAACTAATCATTATCTCCCAATCATATGATTCCCCATTTACTATAAATAACCACAGTTTCAGTCCACAATTATCTTCGTATGGAAGAAAACCCCCCTTTCCTCCCCCTTCTCCTCCTTTTCATAGATCGGCCAGCACGGCGGCCCAGTGGTTAGCACTGTTGCCCCACAGCAAGAACACTGCCAGCCCCGGGTCCTCCGGTTTCCGCCCACCGGCAAAGATATGCTTAGTTCACAACAGATTAAGCAATTTAGGCACTCGTCTAACTCCCTTCCTCCTCAAGTGTTTCTTTAGCTACCGCAGCAGGGGAGTTTGAGATTACCTAAGCTTAAGCTCCCCTCTCGCTCTACGAACAAGAGGGAGCCCTGGGCTTGAGGATCCCTTAAGCTTAGGGCTCTCTCCAGGGACAGCATGCCAAACATACTTATATTAAATCATCAGCTAAGAGTGAACTCTTGAAACCACACTGAACTGAGCTAAACTGAACTTAAACTCTGAAAACTGAACTGACACTGTTTCAGTTTACTATAATCTATGTTTAATCTATGCTGCTTTGACACAATCTACATTGTAAAAGCGCTATAGAAATAAAGATGAATTGAATTGAATATAATATATACATAATGTATAACCACACGATTGTACCGCTGCTAACAATAGTTGGCTGTCTACCATTCCTTCTATATTTCATCTCACAGCTCTTGAAGGCTATAAATATAACAGTAAAGATCTCCAGACATTTCTGGCACTGAAGTCCGTGTTTCCTCCTTCAGAAACACTGAAGCGCAGAGACTGAAGGATGCACAGAGCAGCAGATGATATGGTATGATATATATAAGAGTCGTCATGCTCCGTATTGAAATATTGCGGCGGCGTGTCCTTAAGCGCACATGCGGATCACGCAGCACAGCCAGAAAACATCACTGCCTTGAAAAAGCAGCAGAAAACAGAAGATGGCCTTCAGAGCAGCTCCGAAAACACCAGCGGAAAACACAATCTCTGCATCTCCTCTAGCCAATCGCAGAGCTCAGATCTGAAAAACCTCAAGGTATTGAGTATTTATAGGCTGAAAATGAGAAAGAGGAAGATAATATCAAACTCAATCTTGCTTGTAGATATATGAAGAGTCAAAAGTCAAATCAAATCAAATGTCATCTGAATTTTTTTTACTAAAATGAGCATTTTTCTTGCATAATAGGGGACCAAATATGCAAAAATCTCTTTTATAAGGGCTTTATTTTGTACATTTGATTGCACTTTAATGAAAATATTATAAACAAACTTTGATTAATGTAACCATTTAGCAGAAAACGCCATGTTTTACTATAGATTTTAGATCTAGGGTGCCGCCATCTTAGAATGCATGCCCATAGCCAGGGGGGGTTCGGGTGGTTCGAACGAACCACCCCCCACAGCTAAAAGGTCCAGATTTTGTCCTTTTAATTATTTAAATGTAATTTAATATTATATAATTTATTTATTTATCATATAATTAATATAAAATATTTATATTTAATATATATTGTAATAAAGTGTAAATTTAAATAACTCGAATTCGAATTCCATGGAGCCTCAAAGCCACAATAATGTGACGCGAGTCACGTGACATAACCCACTGAGTGGTAACATTTGAATCTTTGATGCGACATCCAAACTGAGTAACGCTATGGGTGGAAAAGAGCAAGAGAGGCAGAAAGGGCAGGCAGCGGCGTCATTATCGCAAAATATTGAACATATGTTCAAAAGACAAACTGGGTAAGGCTAAAGTTACTTACTTCCTAACAGATGAAAATCTGTCCCTATCCATGAGGTTCTAGGCTAACTGGCCGCATTAGCCGGGACGTCCTGTATATTTATTGACTTGTCCATGACCTCCCTTTTTCTATTTTTGCCATTTTTTTTTAAATAACTGTCCGATGAAGGCTTTAATAACAAGCGGAGTCTTCAGCCGTCAGATGTTACTTCACAGCAAAAGGCGCTAATCCCGTCACGTCTGTGTTTTTGAGGCTGTTTGATCACTTCATTCGTTTTATTCTGATCTGATATAAATCCGATCGCTCAAACCACTTCAGAAGGTAATCTGGGATGCATTCCAGATAAAACTGGACAGGTCTAATCATTTTTAGACAAAATTAATATAAATAAAATAAATGATGACCTGGAGAAAATCTGAGCTGCGCCTGAAACACCTGTAGGTGCGCTTTTACAGCCAAAACTCTATTAAAACATGTTTACTATAAGCAGAAAACATGTGTTCGAACTTTTCAGGCCTGTAGCGAGGTGGGGTTCGGAAGACCCACCCCTCACTGACAAAGGTCCAGAATTTGTCCCATACATGAGCTCATTTGTCCTATTTTGACTGCTGTGCCATCATAAATAGTGAAAATAATCCATCGAAAAAGGCTTTAAGACCAAACGGAGTTCTCTGTCAGCTGTTGCTTCGGTGGGACTATAATCTGATGTAAGAGAAGTCTTTCTTCACTACTGTATTGTTTTTAAACAGAGAAAACATTTGCAGGTAACTTTTATTCTAAATCTTGGACCTTATTTCTGAAATAAAAATGAGCAATAAAAAGGTGTGAAGCACCAGAAGCGGACCAAATTAAATTCATTTGAATATATTTTGGCTATTGTTGATATAGAGAATTTTCAAATGTACTTTTTTTTTTTTACTAAAGAGGCTAGAAAAATATGGAAGAATTCATTATTATTGTTTTATTATTATTGTTATTAAAATGTTTTAATTATTATTTTTTATTGAAATGGCCAAATTGTGACTGAGGACAGTTGAATGTGCTGGCCAGTTTGTTTTTTGTCTAATAAATGACAGTAGGCTATTTTTTTTACTTTAAAACTTTAACAGATTCCTATTTTTTCCTAATGATATATGTAATAAATTTGTATTTTAAAAGTTAGTCTTGTTTTAATTTTTCTTTATTGCAAAATTTTTCGGAAATATTTTTAGTACATCAAAAAGTGTGATTATGATGACATCTGACTAGCTAATCCAGCAAAAAAAAAAAAAGTACTGCTTAAAATGTCACTAAATGCAGTATTTAAATCTCATAGTTAAATAGAAACTGAGGCGTATAACTGCAAAAAGGTCCACTTTTTGAGAAAAAAAGAACCACCCCTTTCACCAGGCTGGCTACGGGCCTGGAATGTCGCTGTGTCTGACGTCACAGGGTTGGTTCTGTTCCCTCAGCTGAACAGATACAGTGGAAGTAATGGACTGAACACGAAGACTGGACAACCTAATTTAACCCAATGCGTGAAGTTGTGGACGTGGAGCTGGTGCAAATACAAGCATCAGATGTGTGTCTAACATAAAAATATAGATTCCATTTTTTTTCTCCTTTAATTACCGATCATTTGACGCGCTTTGATTCACGCTCTGTATTATGCTGCCTGTATGGATTTCAACCATGATTGTAAAGGACTGAATTTAACCCAATGCATGAAGCTGTGGACGTGCATCTCAGAGCTGGTGCAAATACAACAAATACAAGCATTTAAGTGTCTTAAGCTGTGTATTTTTCTTTTGTTAATACCTTTAGCTTGATGCTCTTTGGTCCACTCTCTCACACTGCTGCTCCAGCGCTGCCTGACGAGGGCATTTACATTCAGACTAATGCAACAATTAAAATGAAACATGACTTCAGGCTTTACTAAGTCACGTCTGTGTGGATTATGTCAAGACATATTCCCTTATTAAGTCGATCAACTCGATCTCTCAACATGTATGAAGGATAAAAACCTGCCCTGTGAAACACCGCAGCGATCTTAGTTTGGTTTGAACACGAAAAGAGGCGAGGGGCTGTAGAGTAAAAAAGGGAAAGTACCCACCCCCATTACGTCAGTAGCAGACCTTGTTGAAACCATGGTTGAAACCCAGACAGGCAGTCAGGCAGCGTAATACAGAGAGTGAATCATTATTACTGACTATTGTTATTCTCCATACTTAATTTTCTTCTTCCGTACAAAATTTTGGCGCGCAACTAGTCCCACAGTTTTCCTCCCAGACCCTTGAAAGTGGGGTCAAATTGTCCGGTTTTATCGGGAATGGTGTGCTATGACTTTTATAAGGGGTCGGCCCAAAAACGCATTGACTTAACATTACGCCCAAATTTGACGCATTATAGCAGCAAGTGTGAATTTCGTAGAAATAAATGGTTTACCACATCTGTAGGGGTTTGCAGCCTAAACGAGTACGTACCCTGAAAGGGGGTAAATGTTGTACCCCTGGGGAGCTAGGACGTCCCAAAATCTGCCATAGACTTAACATTGGCCATTGAGTCCCATTCATTTCCTAGACTCCCATTCTACCACACAAAACTGACATTACATAGCAGTGTCATACAGACTTAGGGGTTGGCTTATTTGACTCAGGCAACCGATCGGCTTCTTAATATGATAATGAAGCTCTAAAGCCACGCCCCCAAACCATTTAAAGACACTTAATAATTGCCTCATTGACTTAACATGGGGTGGGACGTCCCATTGAAATACACTGATCCCATTGACTTCCATTATAAATGTCACACATCAATAACATTACATAAGAGTGTCATAGAGACATAGGGGTTTGCTCATTTGACTCAGACAACCAATAAGCATCTCAATATGATAATAAGGCTCACAAGCCACGCCCCCAAAACCGATTTCATAGACTGCCATTATAATAGGCCTACATGCATATCTTTGCATGCTACACATGCTAGCAGTGACTAGCTACATGCTAATATTGATTAGCCAAGTGCTATATCTTGCTAGAAATGTGTTCTAAGTATAAAGATTTTTTCAAGCATGTATGTGAGGCTTGCCTAGTAACAACCCAGTGTACCCTAGCAACAGCCTAGCAACTACTCAAATTGCCCTAGCAACCGCCTAGCAACAGCCTAGCAATGCCTCAGCAAGTGCCTAGCCACCACTCAGGATCCCCTAGCAACTGCCTAGCAATGCCTTAGCAACCACTCAGAATACCCTAGCAACACCTTAGCAACCACCTAGCAACTACTCAGAACACCCTAGCAACCGACTAGCAATACCTTGGCAACCACTCAGAACACCCTAGCAACCGCCTAGCAACGCCTTAGCAACTACCCAGAACACCCCGCAGCTGCCTAGCAATGCCTTAGCAACCACCTAGAAACCACTCTGAACACCCTAGCAACCGCCTAGCAACGCCTTAGTCACTCAGAACACCATAGCAACCGGCTAGCAATGCATTAGCAACTACCTAGAACACCCTAGCAACTGCCTAGCAATGCCTTAGCAACCACTCAGAACACCCTAGCGACACTTTAGCAACTATCTAGCAACCACTCATAACACCCTAGCAACCGCCTAGCGACACCTTAGCAACCACCTATCAACCATTCAGAACACCCTAGCACCTCCTCAGAAACTGCCTAGCAACCACTCAGAATACCCTAGCAACCACCTAGCAACACCTTAGCAACCACTCAGAACACCCTAGCAACCGCCTAGCAATCCCTCAGCAACCACCTAGCAACCACTCAGAACACCCTAGCAATGCCTTAGCAAACTTCTAGCAACCACTCAGAACACCCTAGCAACTGCCTAGCGACACCTTAGCAACCACCTAGCAACAATTCAGAACACCCTAGCACCTCCTCAGAAACTGCCTAGCAACCACTCAGAATACCCTAGCAACCACCTAGCAACACATTAGCAACCACCTAGCAACCATTTAGAACACTCTAGCAATACCTTAGCAACCAACTAGCAACCACTTAGAACACCCTAGCAACCGCCTAGCAACGCTTTAGCAACCACCCAGAACACCCTAGCAACCAATTAAAATGCATTTTACCTCATCGATTTGCCACGCAAACCCCACTCACATTTTCTGTAGGAAATATACAATTCTAGTTGTATTTGTTCTAATCAGACTTGATGAAAACAGTCTGCAGAAACACTTTGATTGACATCCCCCCTTTGTACGTGTCATCAGAGGGGGGAAGCCCCACCCACAAGTGCCCATCTTTCCCTTATTAGCATAAACAGCAGCCCTGAGTGAGAAGCAGCCGTCTGTCCATTAGCCATTAGAGTGTTTGAGCTGCTGAAGATAATGTCAGCGATGATGAA
Source organism: Danio kyathit (assembly GCA_903798195.1). Lineage (NCBI taxonomy): Eukaryota > Metazoa > Chordata > Actinopteri > Cypriniformes > Danionidae > Danio > Danio kyathit. The sequence goes on from LR812527.1 coordinate 65,878,088, forward strand.
TATGCAAGATTAACTCCAAATTTGCCTCAAAATTCAACATTTTTCAATTGCAATTCTGACTTCTGAGATTTGCAAGAGCACAAAAAATAGACATAATGATGAAATAAAGTCCCAATAATACTGTTTTAATAATGTCTGTGATGGAAATAAGCATCCATACAGTGAGTTGAAGAACATACAGAGAATTCACCAACTAAACTCCACTAAAACATCATTCAGGAGCTGCTGTAATGCAAGGTGAAATAATCAATCGCAGCTTCATTCTCACTGAATCTCAATGAGTCCAAAAGCAGATTTTCCACCTCCACATGTGAAAGATCTCTCATTTGCACTTGCATTTGAGTGTAAAAGAATGAAGGATGACACTAATGTGATATTTACAGTCACACTGTGTGCTGGATAACAAAATTAATGACTTAAAATTAGATCGGGCTGCTCAAAACAATTAAAAAGAAAATCCCTTCTGTCTTATCTGTGTATAAAGAGCTGAATGGACTGGAAATTAATGTGAATATGAGAGTCAAAGCAGTGCAAAAAAATCACCTGTGAAGCCCAACGTTATGATTATGATTTATTAAAAGTACATATGCAAATAAATATACAGATTGTCTTTTATACAACATTTAAAATCTTTTAGTGGTGGGCTGTTATCGGCGTTAACCCGAGACTCTTATCGCGCGATTAATAAAAACATTCGCTGTTAATCTTTTCTCAAAGTTGGTTCGGGAGCTGGGTCTATTCTACGCAAGCTATGATGACTTTCACCTTGATATTTTAGCATGGATGTATACCTAACATTGTGAGCCGTCTGACAAAAGAGTGCCCTTTTGAATCAAATCAGCAGGGTGTCTGACTTTAACTCATGAACATTTTATTCAGGCCCCCATGACAAACTGGGGTATTAGATGCAAATAAGGAGTAAGGACTGGTGAGAGAGTTATGGAATTTAATAACGCACGCCAAATGGAAAGAAAGAAACTTCCGCATTTCACGATGTGTGTGTGTGTGTGTGCAGTCCTTTACTGACAGCCGCGTGTGTGGATCTTGTGGGAAATTATGGTGAAAAGTCCTACATGACAGTAATAGTTGTCTCACCTGGAAAACAAAAACACATATGTGAGAATGCTGTTTGTGGACTACAGCTCAGCATTCAACACCATAGTGCCTGCCAAGCTGGTGGTGAAGCTCCAGGCTCTGGGCCTACACAGCTCTCTGTGCAACTGGATCCTGGACTTCCTGTCAAGCAGACGCCAGGTGGTCAGAATGAACAACATCACCTCATCCACACTGATCCTCAACACTGGTGCTCCACAGGGCTGTGTTCTCAGCCCACTCCTGTACTCCCTGTACACACATGACTGTACATCCAAACACAGCTCCAATGTCATCGTTAAATTTGCTGATGACACAACGGTGGTGGGCCTAATCACCGATAATGATGAGACGGCCTACAGAGAGGAGGTGCACGCTCTGACGCAGTGGTGTCAAGAAAACCACCTCTCACTCAACATCAGCAAAACCAAGGAGCTGGTGGTGGATTTCAGGAGAGAGAAGAAAGAACACACTCCCATCACCATCAACGGGACACCAGTGGAGAGAGTCAGCACTTTCAAGTTTCTTGGAGTACACATCGCTGAGGATCTGACATGGACTGCCCACACAGACGCAGTGCTGAGGAAGGCACAACAACGTCTCTTCTTCCTCAGGCGTCTCAGGAGGTTTGGAATGAGCCCCCACATCCTACGCTCGTTCTACACCTGCACTGTGGAGAGCATCCTCACTGGCTGCATCACCACCTGGTACGGAAACAGCACCAGCAGCAATCGCAAAGGTCTACAAAGGATCGTGCGAACTGCTGGACGTGTAGTAGGAGGTGAGCTTCCCTCCCTCCAGGACATCTATACCAGGAGGTGCATGAGGAAAGCCAAGAGAATCATCAGCGACTCCAGCCACCCAAGCCATAGACTTTTCTCTCTGCTACCCTCAGGCAGAAGGTTCCGCAGCATCCGGTCACGCACCAGCCGACTGAAGGAAAGTTTCTTCCCTCAGACTATCAGGCTGATGAACACTTAACACACCCCACACAAACTCTTCCATACCCCGCACTGCACACCGTCAAGATGTAGCAAGCACTGCACTTTAACAAATCCATACTTAAAACAATACTGCCTACGTATCGCTGTCAACATTGCCAATTTTACATTGTCTTGTTTTTTTGTGAGTATGTTGTTGTATACTGCACTGTCTGTATCCTGCACTGTCTGTATTTTTGCACTGTCTGTATTTTTGCACTGTCTGTATCCTGCACTGTCTGTATTTTTGCACTGTCTGTATACTGCACTGTCTGTATTTTTGCACAGTCTGTATCCTGCACTGTCTGTATTTTTGCACTGTCTGTATTTTTGCACTGTCTGTATATTGCACTGTCTGTATTTTGCACTGTCTGTATTTTGCACTGTAGTTGTATTTACACTGTCTGTATTTTGCACTGTCTGGAGCCAGCACCTAAGCTTTTCACTCATCATAGCACACGTGCTGCTGATGATGTGACAATAAAAGTGATTTGATTTGAGTGATTTATTTAGTTTGATTGCGGTGTTTACTTCAATAATGCCACTAATATCTGCATACTCCACATCTTAATTCCATTTCTGTTTAGTTCAGTTATGACTTTAGTCAGATTAAGGTCATCAAAAATGGCTGTTTGGAGCTTATGTAGGCCTACAGTTCAACATTCATGTTTAACTGAATAAACAGTGTGGCAGACCTGCCAGTGTGGTTTCAACGTCGCCATGGAAACGTCTCCCTCACCGTAATTACGACTCATCACGTACTGATCAGGGACAGCTGTGACCCATTGGAAGGGTATTTAAAACACGACGTGGACATCGCCGGCAGAGCATAACTAGGATGACAGCAGGACCTACACTGACTTCTCCCTCTTCCACTGGGCACCCTGACCGGCACTTCACTGCACGAGCTCACCGGACCCCTTTGGACACAGAACTCACCGCCCTGCACATCCCCACGCACCTTTTCCTTGCTCCACTCCCTAAATAAACACCCCTACGGGGATTTTCATTGCCTCTCTGTGTCCGTGTGATCTCTCACCTGCGACAACAGTTAGTAAACAAAAGTACATCTTATTGAAGATCATTTATTTTCATCACCAATTATCATACAGGGCTCAAAATTTAACTTTTTTAGTTGGTAGCACCAGTGCTACCAACTTCAAATATTTAGGAGCACCAGAACAAATTTAAGAGCAGCAGAAAAATTTAAGAGCACCCGCCAAAAATGAATGAGCACCGCTGCAAATTGTATATTAAGGGATTTATTGTATTTGAAAACAACATCAATCAGGACTAACAAAAACCAGAAACAACTATCTAACTAATGCTGTGATGACTTAATATTTGTGCAATAATTATAAAATGAATGTCTAATAATTATAAAACAATAATGATGAGGATGATGACAATAATACTAACAATGAATTACATTTCTCATCATCATGCTGCCTTGAATGTGCTTGAATGTAAGTTATGTGCTACAAAACAGTCCTACTGTCACTTTATGAAAAATAAATTTATAATTTGCATCAAACACAAATGAAGCGTTGGAGTAAGAAATATTTATTTTGCACTGTTGTTTTTATACGCATGTCAATTTAATAAATAATATTTCTGCTACAACACAAACGAAAGATTATAATAAATCATTCAATTCAAAGCTGAAAGCTGCAAAGCAGACATCAGTAATTAATAGAAAAATAGTATACATCTCAAGAAAGAATAGACAAAAGTAAAAGTGTCACTTTTAAAAGTTTTGGTTTGGGTTTGTGTCATTTTAAATGCTCAGTCTGGTTATGCGCTGATTTACATTTTTCTGTGTTTGTGGAAAAGCAGGCGAGAGCAGGATTCTCGCAATGACCACCGGTGCAATACTGTTCTTTGTTATAAGCCGCATCAGTTTAAACTTAGTAAAGGTGAGCTTCTTTGGAGATGGTCTGTAGTGTTAGATTTTACATTTAGCGGACATTTGCGCTAAACACGCAGTGAATGCAAGGCATCGAGATTCGAAGTTTGCATTTCCCGCGGTCACAAAAGCTCACTGTCATCTGACAGCGGAAAGCCTTGAGTGATTGACAGCTAACATGAACCAACATAGTGGTATCAGGGAAGACCGATTCAGAACGTTTTTAGAAAAAATCAAAACAGGTCGCACTACAACCATTATATGCAGTCGCACAAATGCTCCCAAATATATTATGAGGTTGCATAGCTTAAATTTTGGGCGCATATGCGACCAAAATGGTCGCAATTTCGAGCCCTGATATAGTAGAACAGTTCCTCAAGCAGTTTGTGATGCATTTTGGAAACAGGAGATGAGCCCCTGCTCTAATGCGCCACCTGGCTTCAGAAACCCGTTCTCAAAGACTTACATTTAGTCATTATTTGGGCAGCGCACATATTCTGAATGCCTTCGGCAGAATTCAAATGAGCCATTTTAATCTAGATTAATTCCAAGATTACAGTGAGATTAATCTAGATTAAAAAAATTAATCTATGTCCACCTATAAAATATTTACAAAGTCACTTTTACATTCACAAGCAGAACATATTAAGATCTTAATTATGTTTATGAGTTAGTAGCACGTTAGCCTCACAGCAAGAAGGTCGCTGGTTCGAGCCTCGGCTGTGTCAGTTGGCGTTTCTGTGTGGAGTTTGCACGTTCTCCCCATGTTGGCGTGGGTTTCCTCCGGGTGCTCCGGTTTTCCCCACAAGTCCAAAGACATGCGGTACAGGTAAATTGGGTAGGCTAAATTGTCCGTAGTGTATGTGTGTATGAGTGTTTCTCAGTACTGGGTTGCAGCTGAAAGGGCATTCGCTTTGTAAAACATATGCTGGAATAGTTGCCGGTTCATCCTGCTGTGGCGACCCCTGATAAATAAGGGATTAAGCTGAAGGAAATGAAAGAATGAATAAATTACGTATGCTGCAATACAATACTAAACATGACTAATAATACATATTTTTAAATATTTTATTAAGCATTGCAATATTTTTATATTAAGTAATGCGGTTTTTAAAGTGATGGTACAACAAACATTTATTTATATTTATTTATTTATTTATTTTTAAATGACTAATATATATAAAATGTAACCTGATTTTAAGCACCATTAATATTTGTTCCACAGTAAAAATTTATTTGATTTATTTTACATTAATTTTACTTATTTTTCATTAGATAATATATATATATATATATATATATATATATATATATATATATATATATATATATATATATATATATATATATATATATATATATATATATATAAATGTTGATTATCCAATACAAGTTACCTCTATAAATAACTGCATAAATGTCCATTAAAAAAAGGAACAACGCAAACAAAGTGAATAATTTAAGATAAATAAACGTAGGAATAAATAAATCAGTAGCTATGAGACTTCAGTGTCGACAGTAAGTTTAAAATGAGTTTGATATTTATGGTGACTGCACTTGAAATGTTCATTTTGATTTAGCCTCGGCATGAAGACGCAGCGCAGGGAAAGTCATTTAATCCGCAGAGGCCAGTTTACAACCGCAAACGCTCAATATTTGAAGCCCTTTGCAACAGAAAGTGAAGTAAAGCTTCGCCACCGGCTTTCAGAGTCCAAGAAAATGCAGAAAAGCAGCCTCGGGCTTCCAGCACAGAGGTCACGGGTGACAGCAGCATTATTTGCTCATATAAGAATGTTAATGACCGTATTAAAAAGGTCAGGGGAAAAAAAGCAAGAATATTAAAGCTCTTTTTTTTTCTCGAGTGTGAATGAAGCCTGAGAAGATGCTTCACATGGAAAATACTATAGTAACCTACAGTAAATACAAGTGTTTTTGAGCTATACTATAGTAAAGTGTATTATACTGTATATATTATAATTAGTGCTGTCAAAAGATAATTGATAATAATTTATCATCCCCCCTTCATTGTCCCGCGACCCCTCAGGGGGTCCTGACCCCTACTTTGAGAACCACTGCTCTAACAGATACAGAGCTACTGTAAGGTCACACCTGCTTTGTATAAATGCTCAAATGATTGGGTTGAAAATATCCATTAGAAACTTAAAAGTAATCAAAAAGTAGTCAGATACTTTACTTTTATAAAGTAACTGAAAAGGTACACTACTTATTACACTTTAAATAGGATAATTTGTAATCTGTAACCTATTACATTTCCAAAGTAACCTCACCAACACTGTTTATAACCAGTATAACAGAACGCACAATACATGCTATTGGGATCTGAAAATAACTTACCCTTTAAATAATGTATTTTAATGCAATTTAATAACTCGGGTGTGCGCTTAATTGACTAGCAAATAATGTCACGTTCAATTTGTCAACTTCATTAATTTTATTTAACCATCTAGAGTTGCCTTATGAGAAATTTCCTCGCCGCAATCGCACCAACAAAACGGCATCCCTCAGCGCTCCAGTTCCCCCACTCATTTTCATTCACTTCTTGACTATATTAGTGGACGCGTAGTAGGAGGTGAGCTTCCCTCCCTCCAGGACATCTATACCAGGAGGTGCATGAGGAAAGCCAAGAGAATCATCAGCGACTCCAGCCACCCAAGCCATAGACTTTTCTCTCTGCTACCCTCAGGCAGACGGTTCCGCAGCATCCGGTCATGAACCAGCTGACTGAAGGAAAGTTTCTTCCCTCAGACTATCAGGCTGATGAACACTTAACACACCCCACACAAACTCTTCCCTACCCCGCACTGCACACCGTCAAGATGTAGCAAGCACTGCACTTTAACAAATCCATACTTAAAACAATACTGCCTACGTATCGCTGTCAACATTGCTAATTTTACATCGTCTTGTCTTTTTTTTTTTTTTTTGAATATGTTGTTGTATATTGCACTGTCTGTATTTTGCACAGTCTGTATTTACACTGTCTGTATTTTGCACTGTCGTTGTATTTTGCACTGTCTGTATTTTGCACTGTCTGTATTTCGCACTGTCGTTGTATTTGCACTGTCTGTATTTTGCACTGTCTGTATTTTGCACTGTCGTTGTATTTTGCACTGTCTGTATTTCGCACTGTCGTTGTATTTTGCACTGTCTGTATTTCGCACTGTCGTTGTATTTGCACTGTCGTTGTATTTGCACTGTCTGTATTTTGCACTGTCTGTATTTCGCACTGTCGTTGTATTTGCACTGTCTGTATTTTGCACTGTCTGTATTTTGCACTGTCTGTATTTCGCACTGTCGTTGTATTTGCACTGTCGTTGTATTTGCACTGTCTGTATTTTGCACTGTCTGTATTTCGCACTGTCGTTGTATTTGCACTGTCTGTATTTCGCACTGTCGTTGTATTTGCACTGTCTGTATTTTGCACTGTCTGTATTTTGCACTGTCTGTATTTCGCACTGTCGTTGTATTTGCACTGTCTGTATTTTGCACTGTCTGTATTTTGCACTGTCTGTATTTCGCACTGTCGTTGTATTTGCACTGTCTGTATTTTGCACTGTCTGTATTTCGCACTGTCGTTGTATTTGCACTGTCTGTATTTTGCACTGTCTGTATTTCGCACTGTCTGGAGTAGGGTTGGGCGATGTTGACAAATTTGGCATCGTACGATGTCTGATGTGAACATCGGCGATGGACGATGGTATCGTCGTTGTAGGGGGGGTGGGGGTCTTTGTTGTTAAATATCAATTAATTCATAACGAATTAAATAATTGTAGCCTACCGTTTTCACTACCTGACCCACATGGTCTTTGCTTTACCCATGACCAAACCAAAAATAAATAAAGTTATACACAAATTACCACCTGTCAATCACTTTTTTTCCGCGGGACTCTGGCATGATCAGGCGGAGTGATTTATGTCCTTATAATGGCTTTTCCCCACAGCTGGTGGTGGAGACGAGACGAGAGTTCGTTTGGAGTTCACTGTAATTTATTGTGATTAATGATAACTTCCTTATTTTATTATTATTATGAGGACATAATAACAAGTAAAGATGCTAGGGCTCGACCGTTTTGGTCACACTTGCGCCTGATATTTTATGCGACCTAAAATATGTATTTGAAAGCATTTGTGCTAGTGCATAGCATTTTTACCGTGCGACCTGTTTTCACTGCAAAATCCTCACCGCGTGTGCGGGTTTAGGAGACATTTATGCAGAATGCATCTTTGCACCTCGCCAAACGCAGCACTCAGGAACAGATTAAAACAGTTGTCATGTGAACTTGCTGAAGTAAAAAAGACCGGAATGCTTGCCCCGCCTTTGTGCTCTTACTATTGGCCCAGTGCGCTAGAACTGAACGCGAATGGATTGGTTAATATCAGCTGTCAATCACTCAGTCAACGCCTTCACATGACAGGAGCAACAGCCGCGGAAATGTGACGCGCTGAAGATGAGAGAATGAAAACAACACTGACAGATTTAGTTTTAGAAACCACCTAAAGTTACTAATAATGACACATCTTATTAGTGATCATGTGCTGAATGTTAATCCACCATTTACACTTTTCCAAGAGTGGATAAAAGACTTCCAGTGGCTTCAAGTCCGCTATGAAAATATCTAAAGCCATTCACTGTAAAGTCTGTGGGACGGGGTTTGCAGGTAACAGCGTTTGCCACTGAATCTACACATTTTAAGCGCGAGAGGTGCTGTATAATCCTCACGATGCTGTCAGCCGTGCAAACAGCAGCTATAAGTATAATATAACACAGCTCATGAAAAGACCGTTATTGCTATTAAGATGACATGCAAATAATAAGTTATATATCAATATAAATGTGGGGCGGGGCGATGGATCACGATGCCGGCTCAGCATCGTGAAGTTTATCAGCCATCGGCGATGGACGATGACATCGTCTATCGGCCCAACCCTAGTCTGGAGCCAGCACCTAAGCTTTTCACTCATCATAGCACACGTGCTGCTGATGATGTGACAATAAAAGTGATTTGATTTTATTTGGACTTGTATACATTGGTGGACTATGTACGGAACAGTGAGTGAGAGTATAGGGGGTGATTTCAGATACAGCCATTATGTTTTCAGTGCAGATTCTGTCAAAACAAGCTCTGGAGGCTCCTGACAGCAGGGTTTTTAATGCAGAATTGGGTTTCGGACCATAAGATGTGCTTGTCACTGAGCTTCTTGTCACTGTGTCCAGTTTGACTCTTTGTCTGCACAAATGATATGCTGTGGCCGAAATATTGCACCCGTATTTCCCCAAACAGTCCGTGTGGATTTGACAAGTATCTGTGTGTGTTGTTCAGAGATTTAATTTAGGAAAACATCTGCTGCATATGGATACCGTACAAGAGGGTCAAAGACCAGATGGTGCATTTTATTTGTATTTGCATCAAATTATATTCACACAAGTGACTTTATGCAGAAAGCATATTAAACGACTGTAAAGTGTCGACTTTAAAGGCGCATCATGTAAGATTGTTTCATTAAACTCTACAAAAGCCACTAAAATTATGTTATATATGTTGCTAACTTACTTACATCCTCAAATATGTTTTGAAGAATGTTCAAATGCAGAGAAAGAAGTAGCTTTAGCTAGGGAGATGGAGTGTGTGTGTGTGTGTTCAAGCTAGTGACACTCCCTTGACTTCTGGTTGGTTTTATAAAAACAAAGAAACCACAGCGAGGCTTTAAAGTCACCATGTAATAGAAGTTAAGATGGTCCTGTTTTCCACTATTGTGGCGTACATCCACTTGAAAAGGATCTGAAATGAGAGAAGAAAAAAAACATAAGGCGGTGCATGATTTTGATTTTGGAAACTGATTGGATTATTGAAAGACGAGTGTTGCTTTAACTAAATAAAGAAAGCTTGACGAATGGACAAATTCAGAGCAGAAACAAGACATGCACTGATAGCCCCGCCTTAAAAGATTAATAGGCCTGTCCTAAATGACTGATAGCACCTCCCTAAATGACTGATCAGAACAATCACATCCGCGCGCTGTTTATGAAGATTAAAACCTTTGAATATTTTCCAGACACATTTAGCTGCTAGTTGTTAGTCAGGTAACATTTCTATGTTCCTTCTTAATGCCAACTGTGTAAATAATTATCGATAAGATGCTTATGATAAACCGTTGTTTGTTTACCTTCAATCTCTGCTTCCTTCAGTTGCGTGATCTGTCGCGCTTGCACGTGAAGCAGCCGGTAAGCGGCAGCACACACACATATTATGTACATCTCGACATGTGAAAGTGTTTGTCTATATGTTTTCATCGAAGTTGTTCACAATACTTATCCATCCACAGAGTTTGTAATTTAGTCAAATGTTTACAAATACAGGCAGTGCAGAATTATTAGGCAAATGAGTATTTTGACCACATCATCCTCTTTATGCATGTTGTCTTACTCCAACCTGTATAGGCTCGAAAGCCTACTACCAATTAAGCATATTAGGTGATGTGCATCTCTGTAATGAGAAGGGGTGTGGTCTAATGACATCAACACCCTATATCAGGTGTGCATAATTATTAGGCAACTTCCTTTCCTTTGGCAAAATGGGTCAAAAGAACTGAATGATTCAGCACCGGTTGCTTTCACTTTCACCATTATTTGAACAGATTATTTATGGGTCTAACATTAACCGTGTGCGTTATAATCCTTTCATTAGCACACGGCATGTTTTTTTACCTGCTTTCTTTTGCGTAATGTGGTTTAATTATCATGTTTTACAATAACATTGCTTTAATGGGAGGTTACTCCCCATTTATGTGTATATTCATTATTACTTTCACATATGTTTTCTACATTGCAGTTGATGATTCATATATATGAGGATATGTTGATGTTTGTGCACAAATGTGTATTTGTAATTTAAGTTAATCATTCTGACTTCAATCATTTAAATGCATCTTCATTATTACTTCTACATTTATTTTTCCTCTACTCTGCAATTGCATTGCAGTGGATTCTTACTGATGATTCCTGATTTATGCATGATGTAAATGTTACTGACTTCAGTCTGATGCATTGTTACTGACTTTAGTCACAGTGTTTCTGTCATTTCTGTTATTGAAGTTTTTATTGAAATGGCCTTAATGCTGAAGTAAAGATGGGAAAACAGTTTTAAATTCATATTGACACATTTTTTATGTTCTATCATAAATAAAATTACATTACTAAAGTATGTATTGCTGTAGAATTGTTTTTATGTTAGTGATTTTAATCACCAGGTTCTAGATTAAATTTCTGACCCATTTTTGGGTTACATTCAACCCAGCAGTGTAGTAACTTTTAACTAATAGTTGGGTTAAAAATCACAACCCAGCATGCTGGGTTAAACGTGTAACCCAACTTTTTGGGTTAAAGCCGGGGTGCTCAACCCTATTCCTGGCGATCGACCTTCCAGCTGATTTCAGCTCCAACCCTGATCAAACACACCTGAACCAATTATTTACAACGTGAGGAGCACTTGATAATTACAGGCAGGTGTGTTTGATATGGGCTGCAACTGAAAACTGCAGGAAGGTCGATCGCCAGGAATAGGGTTGAGCACCCCTGGGTTAAAGTAACCCAGCGCTGGGTTCATCCCTTTTTTACCCAGCGTTGGGTTACCAAAACAACCCAAATTGGGTTGTTTTTAACCCTGCATTTTTTAGAGTGTAGTTAACTGGTGATCCTGGACCTTTAGCCAGGACAGATTACTGTGCATATGTTTTGTTAAATAAAAAGTATAGTATACAGCTATATTTTGCTTGTTTTGACACATTTAAAATTTGTGGCTAAGAAATAATGAATTGTTTATGTTTGGTGTGGTCAGAGATAAATTTGGTAAATCCTTCATTTTGAGCTCTGAAAATGATGTGAAATAAAAACTAACTGTAATACTATAAAACCATGACCCATTTGCTCATGAACATTTAGCAAGCTCATACACGACACACAAAAAGTGAAATGAATGAGGCATGTGGAGAAAACGCAACATCTAAATCAAGTCATTTTAGCATGTCAAAGTCATATTTATGTGTATAAAATATATTTTCCCAACAACAAAATTGTGGCTAGTGAAAATGGCGAATGGCTAGTAATGTTGGAAAACTGCTAGCCACCGTGGCTGGTGATCAAAAAAGTTAATGTCAAGCCCTGGCTATAGGCCACTTAGAAGTTGGAACAAATAAATAAAATAAGTCCTCTGTAACATCATAGCATCTCAGCACTCTAAATAGGTCTAGGTTAGTAATGGGCGATATAAACGATATGCGATATAAACGATACAAAATTGGCCTACGATAGAGATTCTAATTCGATTGCACTATCGCGATAATGCATGTTTGATGACGCAATCTACCCGCGAAATTAAGAGCAACGAGCTGCAGCCGGCTGCAACGCATCATCTTGAATAAACATGGACAGGGCTCGACAGTGCGACCATTTCGCTCGCATTTGCGACACAAAATAGACATGTGCGAACTGGAAAATTTATTTAGTCGCACATGTGCAATTTTCTTTTAATAAGCTCGATTGATAACTTAATTCACTCAGCCACGGTAAAACAACATGCTCTTCACACTAACTTATGGTGTATTACGTTGGAAATCTATTGTGACTGTAGCACATGCTGACGCTCTCAACAACAGCACTAAGCAACGCATGGCACCGAATGATGGCATGTCGCACAACTTGCGAGCCTCATGCACGGCATATCGTGGCTTGTCACACAGATTCCCACACAGATTTTACCTGGGCGGCCGATATATTATTGGGGCGGCCCGGTTCTGTGTTCGCGAGAAACTGAGAACACTCTGCCACAGACTCACATGCTCTGCATGCAGACCCACAGAGACGCGCTGGATACAGCTGGATACTGTTGTCCTGACTTTGGTAGCAGCTTTGAGAAGAGCGCGAAGACTAAATAGACTGATCCAGCTCATTATTTGGGGTGACAATACATTCTCTTTTCCCCGGACATGTCCGAGAATCTGCTTTCGCTTTCAATATTAATTGTATTCATTTTTGCATTACTTTATAAGCAAACTTTGTCTGGTGCGTCTCAATCTCTCACCAACACTACAGCAGACAGACAGAGAGAGAGAGGGAGAGAGAGAAAGAGCAGATCAAGACACCAGTTTTAATTTCATTAGGAGAACAAAATGTTTAAAATCAAATGTGTTACCCTAGGCTGCAGGTTAGAAATGTTTTTATTTAAAGTATCTGCAATACACAATTTTATTTGACTAATTTAATACTGCAAGTAATTTCAGTACAGTGTAAGTTCCTTAACTAAACACCAGTTTTTTTGTTCTCTGCAACTTGGCATTTAGGAACCAAGGACTTAAAAGAAAAGTCTTTCTTTCTAAAAGGCACTACATTTAGTTTATTTATCTGCAACATTGTGTTGTTTAATTACAGTTTTGCTTTTACACAATAAATGTTCTCAAAATGACATGCAACGTTTCTTTATTTCTTTAACAAAAAATAGCCGTTTGGCTTTCCTAAGGGTCTCTGTAACCTGTTCTGAAATGGTTCTATTATAATTTATATATCGCAATATATATCGTTATCGCAAGAGGCTGCAATGTATATCGCAATATGGATTTTAGGCCATATCGCCCATCCCTAGTCTAGGTACATACACTTAGCCATTAAATTGGCCAACACACCAATAAAAATAAGTCTTTCCTAACAAATTAAATGAAAATAAATTCTAAATTATGACGTGCATTTGGCAATAACAAAATTAAGATAAAGGCTCTGCCACTTCTCTTAACAATCTGGCCTTAAGGCGACGCTGAAGCTGAATAATAAAATAATAATGCCAACATTAGCCTATATACTCTGAGTATATTACACATTTATGATTTAATTAATATTTAGTTATAATTTGAAAATCCTTTACTCACCAAGATTAGGCTACGTGTTTTTGTGGAGGAACATTATTGAATCCAGCGCAGTCCTGAACACCCTTTCACTGCTGCTGCTACAGGCTGGGATGCATAGTACTGATCTGGCTAATTTAGCAAGTTTTGGGTAGGATTGTTTGTTCAACTTCCACCAGCCAAGAACATCCATTTCATTTTCCATGACAGCGCCTTCAATGTAGCGAGTGACCTCGACATTTCTCTGTCAGCTTGCAGTACATGCCGTACATTGCTGTTTAGCGCTCTACCGTAATACGCAGTGTATGAGTGTCTTCCGAAATACCTTGGCGGCTACAATGACCGTTGTTTTTGAACTGGTGGCTGGCCTGACAGGAGTCAAGAACTGACTCTTTATGACTTCTTCGTCATCATTTGTTTCACCTTTGCAGGGATGGATTTTATTATTGTAACAAACAATTTGATTACTTTCTCGTGCTAATCAAAATGCATCACATGAATGTTTATTTACTGCGCAATCCTGGCCCTGTCTAAAATTATAAAAATTAAGCCAGAACTGGGGATGCAACGATTATAGATTTTGGTTGTACGATTATAGTCTGAGAAATAATCACGGTTATCACGATTATTAAGTATTTATTAATTTCAAAACACTACTATTTTAGAAAATCACATGAAAACTCCTTATATTTTAAAGTTTTATTTATTGCTGCTCAGTAACCAAATACAGCACATAATAATATTAAAAACAAACAATAGTCAATTTCTCTCTTTGAGCTTAAAAATAAGTAAATTTTTTGACATTTAAACAAACATAATTTTTACACTGTAAATAAATGACAGAACAATGAATAAAATTTTTTTACAAATAGCCTTTGTCTAATGCAGGGCTTGAAATTTACTTTTTACTTGGTAGCACCGCTGCTCCCAACTTCAAAAATTTTAGGAGCATCATAAAAAATTTAGGAGCACCCACCAAAGATGAATGAGCACCACTGCAAATTGTATATTAACAGATTTATTGTATTTGAAAACAACATCAATCTGGACTAACAAAAACCAGAAACAACTATCTAATTCTGTTATGACTTATTGATATTTGTGCAATAATTCCAAAATGAATGTCCAATAATTATAAAACATTAATGATGTCGATGATGACAATAATACTAACAGTGAATTACATTATCATACTGCCTTGAATGTGCTTAAATGCGAGTTATCTGCTATAAAAAGTCCTGTTACTTTATGAGAAAAAAAATCTATGGTTTGCATTAAACAAAAATGAAGCATTGCAGTAAAAATATGCATTTTGCACTATTGTTTTTATACGCATGTCAATATAATAACCAGAAAGATCAGACAAAAGAAAGGAAGGAAAGTCTCACTTCTACTACTCTTTAAAGGTTTTGGTTTCGGTTTTTGATTGATCTCGGCTGGTGGATCAACATTCACCGCATGATTCTCTCATCGGTGCCAATAATTCTAACTTTAAGTGAGTTTGCCAACCTGTGTACTTTTCATTGCTTCTTCCTCAAACTTCAGCCGTTTGCAGTTCCCGCGGTCACAAAAGCCCCCATCTCAACTAGTGCGCCTGAAAAGCGTGAGCGCATTGCATCGCGTGCGCGTCCCTCCATTGGAAATAATGAACTTGCACGAGCTAGCCTTAGTTAATAGCCTCAGTCATAGTTAATCCAGTGTGCGTGGTTATTAGTCTCGGTGTACAAACTAGCGCACAGCTGGCATAACTTTGTTTAGTTGCTGCAGTTTTGTTCTGTGCAGAAACGCGGTGTTGAGAAGCCTTTACGATTAATTAACCGTGACGAATTAAAGCGCGGTTAATAGTGAAACCGGTTAATCGTTGCATCCCTAGCCCGAACCCACCCGAACCCGTCGGGTCCCGGCAAAGATCTTCAGCTCTATTCTCTGCTACTTCATAACCGTGGCGGGCATTTCTCTCGGTCTCGTGCTGAACCCATTCAACCAATCACAACAGACTGGGTCATCGGTCCAATCAGTGCAGATTAGCATCGCGTTAAGGAGGCGTTTGGGTACAAATGAATCACTGAACGAATCATATGGGAGTCATGTGATAATTAGGTAAAAATAAATGCATATTATAAGACAATGAAAGAGTTTTTTGACCTTGCATGCATATCAGACTGTTGTTGGAGACCCCAACACCAAAATATGACCTTTTATAATGCAAAATAGAGGCTATTTAATAACTTTACAGTTATAAAACCAAGCCAAAATTAAAATGAATTGAGCTTAACAATGACATTATCTATGCAGCATTGAGATTATAATAATTAGCCCTTAAACTTGACAAAGTTTGCATCACAGACTCTCTCTTTTATTATTACATTAAAACCCCCCTATAGAAATAAATACGGAAAAAACAGACAGACACAAAACTCTTCTTATCTGTATAATTCATTCGATTTGCACATGAAACGACACAATATAATCATGACAGTGGCGTATAAATCCATGAAAAGAGCTGCTATTTCCAGTCCATATGAACAGTAAGAGAAAGAGAGAGAGAGAAGAGGAAACACAGACGTGCCGCAGCAACTGCTGTTTTTGCATAACAATCTCAGCGGAGCCTCGAGCCCTGCATGAAATTTTCATTGGCATTTGCTGAATAACAAACCCTTGTGTAAAAGAGGCTGGGACTGTTGTTTCCTTCACTGAGTCACACATCAGGAAAAGCAGAAGGGAAGGAGACTCAGATTTGGCTTACATGTTGCTGTCGTTTCTCCTGGCGCTGCTTATTATTATTCGATGTGGGTGGACGAACAACGCCACAGTTAAAGGGACTCTACATTAATATTGCACAGCGACTGTGACCTGGGGCCTGTACCATGATGCTGGCTGAACAAACTCGGGATTAGTTTAATCAAATCAGTGCAATCAGGCTTTGCTGTTACTATGACGCCTAATTTGGGCTTTGATCCTGAGGTCATGAGCAGAAGAAGGGGCGACATCGATAGCCAATCACAGGCCTTAAAATACAACACTGTGATTGACTGATTTAAATATTTATAAATACAAAGAATTAAAAACATTTTATACAGCGAGATTTAAAAATAAAAGCTGTTCATGAAAGAGGACAGCTGAAATATAGCAGTTTGATTTATTAGTGTAAATGAAGTTGGTTTTTGTATAGTTGATAATATGTACAGGTATACAGAGACTCAACAAATTAAGATCTTATGTAGTGTTTTTAAAAGCATTATCTACTAATTTGATTACTTTATTTGATTTTAATTTGGTACTATATACAGTAATAATCTTAATTTGGAGCAGGAAGAACTGGGGGAGTGTCTTTATTGGGTCAGAGAGTTGTGCATTTAGCTGATTAATGGAATCTTGGTTTGTGATCTCTAAACCAGAACATAACCTGAACATAACCCAAACTTATCCTGAACATATTCTAAACAAAACATAAACTGAACATAACTTAAATAAACCTGAACATAACCTGGACATAATTAGAACATAGCATGAACATAACCTGAACATAACCATAACATATTCTAAACAAAATCAGAACAGAACCTGACCATAACTAGAACATAACAATACCATGATCAGAGCATAACCTGAACATAACATGAACATAATTAGAATATATCCTAAAATTAACCCGGACATAACTAGAAAATAATCTGGACATAGCATGGATATAACTAGAGTATAGACTGGACAAAACCTGAACATAACTTGGACATAAATAGAACATAAGCTAAAAATAACTAGAACACAACATGAACATAACTAGAACATAAGATGGACATAACATCAACATAACCGGAACACATTTCAAAAAATCCAAACATAACCTGAACATATCTTAAACAAAACAAGAACATAAACTAAACATAACCTAAACATAACTAGAACATAACCTGATCATAACATAATAAATAAAGCATAAACAACCTGATCATGTCCCAAAAAACCCTAACATAACCTAATCATATCCTAAACAAACAAGAACATAACCTGAACATATCCTGATTATAACATGAACCTAACCTGAACATATCCTAAAATATTTAACATAACCTGAACATATCCTAAACAAAACAAGAACATATCCAGAACATATCCTGAACATAACAAGAACATATTCTAAACAAAACAAGAACATATCCAGAACATAACCTAGACATAACATGAGCATAACTAGAACATATCCTTAAAAAAAACCTTAAAAATAACTTGAACAAATCCTTAACAAAAGAAGAATATAACCTGAACATAACCAAAACATAACCTGGACATAACTACAACATAATATGAACTAGGGATGCTCAAAATAACCGTTTAACCGTTAACCGAAAGGATGCGTTTGTAACCGATTAATGGTATCAGTTAAACGATTAAAAAATATTATTTTATATATTTTTTAAAATGTGGGACCGATCACCGAAAGCACTTTTTGCGAGGCGCATATTTTGAATGGTTTTAAGCGCTGTGTATGCGTCCTGCGCGCCTCACATTATGCCATTGCGCGCTGTGTGCTCCCAGTTGAAATAAAAGTCAACTGAGCCGAAAAAGCGTTTTACGTCAGTCGTCTGTTTCTTTCTTCAATTATGTTATGCTGCTCTTATATGTGCTAAATATAGCTACAAGTCACAGCACCAGTATTTATTTAGTAGAGGTCATGTTGCGCGGCTCCAGGCAAATTTTGATTTGGAGGGAAAATGACCAAAATGTAACGTGATGATTGAAAATGACTGGCGGGAAAATAAATAATATATTTCAAATCTCTGTACATAACAGAAAAATAAACAATGATAATGCACCAAAAATATTTTTTTTTATTACCTTTTTATTATTGTGGCAGAAGTATATTTTTGGACAGGCCTTTTCAAAAGTCAGCGGGCACTTTCACTAATAAAAAATATAGCACTTAAATTATTTCATTTTTAACAATAAATTTAATTACACAGTGGTTTTATATCAAAAGTTGATAATGATATAAAACATACTACACTGATGGTAAAAAAAAAATAAGCTTTTAAGCGATGGCTTTTATTTGTTTCAGTATTCAGACATTAAATATTGAATCCATCAAGTTAAATAAAAAAATGAATATGAAACAACACATGGCAGGATATAAAACATATAAAGGACTATTATATTTAGCAAAATGCTGCTCTTTTTATCTTTGTATTTTTATCATTTTATTTCTGTTATTTTAATTATTTTTTTTCTCTTCATAATTAACTAACGAGCTATACACATTCCCGCTTGACGTTTTAGAAAATATTTTGCGCAGCTGCCCAGTATTAAAGATAACCGAGAAAAAAACACAGAAACATGTTACATGTCCCCAAATGTCCAACTTATTTAACTAAATCGTATAATGGCCTATAGCTGAAATGTTGAAAATTGCTCATTTATTTTTATAAAACATTTGTCAAGACATATTGATATTTTTTTTTGAGTAAAAACAATACCGGCATTTAACAATCCATATTTATTTTATTTATTCATTCATTTGACTTGTTTATTGGTGCATTTATAGGCTATTATTTAAATCCAACACAATAATCAGCACCTCGGACAGTGCCACTTCGTAAAGCTTTCATGCAAAGTGAAAATAACTGAAGACAGATTAGACTTTCTCCGGTGACGGCCGACACGCCGTAACCGTTTTTCAGGTGGTATAGCTGCCATTAAATTACAAAACAAGCATGCTGCAGTCTGGTTTTTTAATTAAAAAGTACAAATATTTCCTCATTGTTTAAGGTGACTGCAAGTGTATTCTGTGGATATAGCGATCTTAAGCGTTTCTTTATTCGTTGCGCAGCAGGAAAAAAAAGTTTTTTCTGCAGTGCATGTACTCGTTGGTAAAGTTCTCAGAGCGAGTTTTGTGCTATACAGCACGGCACGGCAGTCAGGCGAAATAAACGTCTCTGCCTATCAAATTAATGAAGCTCAAGCCACGAGTAAAACAATAGGCTATTTTATTATTTTAAGATTTTAGATGACGTGTTAGTAATTATACACGGGTAACTATATTCAAGTCAATAAAATAATAACTTTGATAAATAAAATATGTTCATAAGAATGTGGTGGGCCAGTGACTCCCTTCTCTGCCAGAGACTGCTCTGTGGTTTTTAAAACCTTTTTAAACCGTATCGTTTAGACCTGTATCGGTTTTTCATGTTAAATGTAATGTAGTTTACTTGTAGATGTCTGATAAGTAGCGCGCTTCCGCTGAGCCAAATGTGGTGGCAACAGAGCCGCGACATCAACACACAGAATCTGACGGCACAGTTCAGCACGGTTGTCTAACCCTGCCGAGAACGGTTTGTAATCGTGCCGCGCCGTTTCAGGCTCAGTGGAGAAACAACCCTAAATGTACCGAAGTGTTCTTAGAACGGTTTGGCACGATAGTGGAAAAGCGGCTATTGTCTTTCATCACATGCATTGCGCGCACATGAACGGTGAGCGAGAAGAGTGAGACGGAGGAAATAAGTCATTATGACATAATCTTTAGGCTAATGACTTCTATAAAAATGTTAAAAGGTTTTTTGTAATATAATAATAACAGCGCAGCATTAATTAAATGTATATTTTCAGTGGAGCGATCGATTTGAGGTAGCCTGATATTTTTTTGACGGAAGAAAAAAAAAAACATGATTGGACAAACAGCCTTTGCCGGTTCTTAAAAAGGGTTCAGTCAGTGTTTTCGTTTTGTAATTTAAATGTGTCATTTAAGTGAAAAATATCTAGGGCAAGACTGTTTATTTTATTCTTTTTATTTAGTTTATTCTTTTTTTCTGCTGTTGGAAACATAGCCTACAGGTGCGTAAAGATGGTCTGTTATGTATGCTCCTGTTTGCATTTTAAAATGCAATATTTAATGTGTCACACAAAATAGACACGTCAATTTTTTTTTTTCAAATAATAATATATATTAACCGGTTAATATCCGGTTAATGAGCAGCGGTTGTCGGTTAGTAAAATTAACCGAAATGAGCATCCCTAATATGAACATAATTAAAACATAACCTAAACATAACCTGAACATACCTAGAACATATCCTTAAAAAAACCTTCAAAATAACTTGAACATATCTTTAACAAAAGAACATAACCTGAACATAACCAGAACATAACATGGACATTACTACAACATAACATTAACATAACTAGAACATAACCTGAAGATAACCTGAACATAACTAGAACATGACCTGAACATAACTGGAACATATCCTAAAAAAACATCCAAAATAACCTGAACATATCTTAACCAAAACAAGAACATATCCAGAACATATCCTGAACATAACAAGAACATATCCTAAACAAAACAAGAACATATCCAGAACATAACCTAGACATAACTACAACATAACATGAACATAACTAGAACATAACCTAAACATAACATGAACATAACTAGAACATATCCTTAAAAAACCTTCAAAATAACTTGAACATATGCTTAACAAAAGAAGAACATAACCAAAACATAACCTGGACATAACTACAACATAATATGAACATAACTAGAACATTTCCTTAAAAAACCCTTCAAAATAACTTTAATATATCCTTAACAAAAGAAGAACATAACCCTAACATAACCAGAACATAACCTGGATATAACTACAACATAACATAACATAACTAGAACATAACCTAAAGATAACTTGAACATAACTAGAACATGACCTGATCATAACTAGAACATATCCTAAAAAACATCCAAAATAACTTGAACATATCTTAACCAAAACAAGAACATATCCAGAACATAACCTGATCATAACATGAACATAACAAGAACATATCCTAAACAAAACAACATATCAAGAACATAACCTGGACATAACTACAACATAACTTGAACGTAACATGAACATCACATGAACATAACCGAACCTGGACATGACTACAACATAACCTGAACATAACTAGAACATAACCTGAACATAACTAGAACATATCCTAAAAAAAACATCCAAAATAATATATGCAGAATTTATCCTGAACATAACCTGATCATAACATGAACATATCAAGAACATATCCTAAACAAAACAACATCTCAAGAACATAACCTGTACATAACTACAACATAACGTGAACATAAAAACATATCCTTAAAAAAAGAAGAACATAACCTGAACATAACCTGCTCCAGGAACATGGCGACAAAGAATGATTAAAGCAAAGCTGCATTTATGATAAAACCCTGCATTTATGGTATCAAAACCCAGGACTGGTGCAAACTAAAACTTAATTGGCTAGCCAGCTAATCCGGCTTCATGGTACAGGCCCCAGTAGGCTGTAGGATAATTACTGTACATTTTGTGCTTTCAATGCATACCGTACACATTAAAATCAATACTCAAACATTGCACAGGAAAAGCATGGTTAATCAGGAATAAAAAGTAATTGGTTTAACTGGCAATATAAATTGTACAAAAAATTATTATATAATTTAGCCAGTTGTGCAAAACAAAAGTGCAACAATCTGCAGATTCGATATACAAGTCCACTGGTATCATTTATGAAAGATCGTGTACATACATAAATAAAAACACTCCATTTGTGAGGGAAAGTATTGATGTAAATGTGAAAGATCCCAACATTTTACATCTTTGAGACATACTGTGTTACTTTTATATTCACACGTTAAAAACCATTCATGAACCTCAGAATGTATTAAACAGATGATAATGAAGCAGAAGATTATCATATTTTGGAGAATGCATGATATGTATTAGAATATAATGTGAATCTCATAAAACACCCCAGAATTTAAAAGAAAAAATTACAGTAAAAAAAATTGAGATTTTCATTCATTTTTCTTGGCTTAGTCCCTTTATTCATCAGGGGTCGCCACAGCGTAATGAACCGCCAACTGTTCCAGCATATGTTTTACACAATGGATGATCTTCCGGCTGCAACCAAGTACTGGGAAACACCCAAACACACACATTCACACACACATTTTCATACACTATGGCCAATTTAGCTTATGCAGTTCACCTATAGCACATGTGTTTGAACTAGGCATGGGATGATAGCCGTTTTCAAGGTATACCGCGGTTTGGAAAAGTCAAGGTTTTAAAACCGCCAAAATTTTCAGTAATACCGTTCCTAAGGTATGTGTATTTTTTTTTACTTTTTTTTTTAAAAAGAACTTTGTGTTTTTGAAACTAATGAAAACAACAGAATCATCAATTTTTCATTTTCATTATTTAGCCTGACATATTTACTGCTCCAAAATATTTTAAATCTTTCAAAAAATATAATATATATCGTTTTCAAAGGGGGAAAAAAATTGTTGACATTTAAAAAATATATATTTTATAGCAGTAATCACAATACCGTGAAACCGTGATAATTTCATCCAAGGTTATCATACCGTCAGAATCTTATACCGGCCCATGCCTAGTTTGGACTGTAGGGGAAACCGGAGCACCCGGAGGAAACCCACGCCAACACGGGGAGAACATGCAAACTCCACACAGAAACGCCAACTGACCCAGCCGGGACTCGAACTAGTGACTTTCTTGCTGTGAAGCGACAGTGCTTACCACTGAGCCACCATTAGAATTTATTATTTTTAATTTATTTATTTAATATTGAATTTATTTTTACACTATTTATAATGCATTTTTATTTTTAAAAGAGCATGACTTTTTTATTATTGTCATTAAATATTACAATTAATTTAATCAACGTAGTATTAAAGGCAGTGCAAACAAAATACAGTCAATTCAACAATGGAAATTTAGGATTCAATTTATAATAGTCACATTGCAAAAATAAATTAAAATAACATTTAATAAAATAGTAATAATAATACTATTTTATTAATTATTATCATTTAATAAAATAGTACATTTATTCATTCATTTATTTTCTTTTGGGCTTAGTCCTTTTATTAATCCGGGGTCGCCACAGCGGAATGAACCGCCAACTTATCCAGCACATGTTTTACGCAGCGGATGCCCTTCCAGCTGCAACCCATCTCTGGGAAACATCCATACACACTCATTCACTACGCACAATTTAGCCTACCCAATTCACCTGTACTGCATGTGTTTGGACTGTGGTGGAAACCGGAGCACCCAGAGGAAACCCACGCGAACGCAGGGAGAACATGCAAACTCCACACAGAAACACCAACTGACCCAGCTGAGACTCGAACCAGCGACCTGCTTGCTGTGAGGCGACAGCACTACCTACTGCGCCACTGTGTCGCTAAATGATAATAATAATAATATACCTAAAAAAAATGTATAAATAAATATCTATAAATGAAATTTATCAATATAAAATGTCACCCTGAACCACAAATGTGCATAATGTCTCATGTTGTATATTTGTGGCAATAGAAAAAAAATACATTGTCGAAATTAGAGATTTTCATTTGATGCCACAAACTGATTCGAATATTAAGATCATCTTGAATTCCTTCCATAAATAGATCAAAACCTAATTTTTAATTAGTAATATGAATCGCTAAGAGCTTAATTTGAACAACTTTAAAGGCGATTTTCTCAATCTTTTCTAATTAGAATTTATTATTATTTTATTTTTTCACCTGCAGATTCTAGATTTTCAGCTGTATGCCAAATAAATATTGTCCTAACAAACTATAAATCAATGGAAACTTTCAGATGATGCATAAATCTCCATTTCCAAAAAATCCAAAAAAAAAAGTACCCTTTATAAATGGTTTTGTGGTCACGAATGACATTAAATAAAACACACACACACAATTGTTCCTTCTTTTGAATTCTGGGGTGCAATGCATTGGTTTTCTGAGATTCACCATTCACCAATCATAACAGCTTTTTTTCAATGAAGACAAATACAGTTGAAGTCAGAATTATTAGCCCTCCTGAATTATTAGCCCCCTGTATATTTTTTTGCCCCAATTTCTGTCTAACGGAAATAAGATTTTTTCAACACATTTCTAAACATAATAGTTTTATTACTCACTTCTAATAACTGATTCCTTTTATATTTGTCATGATGATTAGACTAGATATTCTTCAAGATACTAGTATTCAGCTTAAAATGACATTTAAAGGCTTAACTAGGTTAATTAGGGTACAGTTAGGGTAATTAGGCAAGTCATTGTATAACAGCGATTTGTTCTGGAGACAATCCAAAACTAATATTGCTTAAGGGGGCTAATAATATTGACCTTAAAATGGGTATAAAAAAATAAAAACTGCTTTTATTCTAGTTGAAATTAAACAAGACTAAATAAAAAAAAATATTATAGGAAATACTGTGAAAAATTCCTGAATCTGTTAAACATCATTTGGGAAATATTTGAATAAAAATTCACAGGAGGGTGAATAATTGTGACGTCATTTCAGAACTGGGTAAAAGTTGTCCTTTTCTCATGAACCTCCAAATAGTCTGGTTCAAAGTGCAGTTTGGCCCTCAGCTCCCAGCATTCGCTTCTGTTGGGTTCAATGTAGACGGTGGTGGGACTCGAGCAGTAAACCATGGTCTGCTGAACCCTTTCCGGATTCAAGTACTGATGATGTCCCACGTCAAAATCTGCATGAGTGCCATGTTTACATGGTAAATGACCCCTATAGGAGGCCTGCTGGTCCCTAGCCAAAATATCCCGGTAGAAATAGTTGTCATCCAAAAGTGGAGAGTTCCTATTGAGCGGTTCTGGAGTGCCGGCGCTGAACTCTGAGCTTATTGCATTGCTCCCCATTTCTTCGTCCGAGTTTGACGCCAGAACTCTATTAAGCTCTTCGAAGTCTCTATAATTCTCGATTGCGTTTGGGTTGTAGCGGCCATTTTTAGCAGCGTTCTCCGCAGACGGTGGGATGTATTCGTAAACATGACCAGCCGACGTTCGAGACTTCAAATTCGCTCTTTCATTATAAATCGCACTGGCGGTTATTGAAGCTGAGCGTTCAGACTTTTTACGCCGCTTCATTATCACTGCGAACAAACCTGCGGCGATGAATACCGATAATATAAAAAGAAGCAATAAAGCAAGTATTAAAACGGAAAGAGGAACAGCGGGATACTGAGTATCAAAATCAAGAGCGGTCTCTAAAGTGATTGTACTTCCAGGAAAAGATTCCTCCGATGGCGGAACGGCAGACGATTGCGCAATTGAGCTTTCCGGACAAATATGAGCCGATCGAATGTAGCGCATATCCTCTCCTGAAAGCCTCGGTGGAGATTCGCAGATGACGGTGTTCACAACAGTGCCCGTGCTAAGCTGCTCCAACCAATTCTTCATGTCCAAAATGGCGCACGAACAATCCCAAGGGTTCTCGAAGAGATCGATCTGAATTAACGACGCAAGTTCGTCAAGAACTCCAATAACCGGAAGAGTTCGGAAGTGATTGCTGCGTAGATTCAATCGAGCAAGGTTTAATCCGTCAAACACGCCCAAATGCAAAGTCTTGAGGAGATTGTTGTTGAGAAACAGCAATTGAAGATTGGGCAACTGCTGAAAAGTCCCAACCGCAATCTCACGAATCACATTATACTCCAAATATAAAAACTGCAAGCTCTGCAGACCGTAAAACATATCCTCGGTTAGACGCTCGATTAGGTTTCCGTTCAGATAAAGTCTGCGTAGATGTATGAGCTGGCCGAATGTTTTATCGTGGACGACTGCGATGCGATTGTTCCCCAAGTGGAGCAAATCCAACCCAGTTGCGCCACTAAAGTCTGAACTACAAACCGAAGAAATGTAGTTTCCAGTCAGATACATCTTTTTAGGATTGTACGGCTTGGGATCCAGATCAGAGATGCTTTCAATTTTCCTCTCTTGGCAGTTAACGTTCAACCCGAGATCTGATATTTGCAGATTACACGTACAAGTGTTAGGACAGTCCAAAGGAACTGGCAATTTAGTTTGATAAGCCAACATGGGACCGTAATTCTGCGGTTTGCTCGACGAAGAGCGAGATGTTGGCTTGACACGCAGTTTTCCTGATAAGCGACTGCTTTTGGTTGAGCGCAGAATGGTTGAGGATGCAAATCCAGCAGTCGCTGGTGTGGTTTTATAAGCAGTATCACTGCTGTGCGCCGATTCTGCGCGCATCTCATATTCAGCGATGGCTCTGCGAGGACACAATTCTTGTTTGGAAATCTCGTCCAGATCTCGTCCATGCAATCTGAACGGCGTTTCGCAAACCACATCGCCAACTAAAGCAGTGTAGGATATGCTTTCGAGCCATGTTTTTAACGCAATTAGCTCACAAGAGCAATTCCACGCATTTTCCTCAAGCTGCAACTCAACAATGCGACTCAAGTGCTCCAGAAGTCCGCTGTAGGGAAGCACTTTAAGTTGATTGCCTCTCAAGTCGAGATGCGTTAAAGGTACATACTGAAAGATGTTGTATGGCAGAGCGGAGAGTAGATTGTCATTGAGGATGAGCACCTCTAAGTGACGTAAAGCGCTCAGAGCGTTGGGTTCGATGTGGCTAATATAATTATAGTCAATCTGTAGGTACTCCAGGCTTTCAAGTCCCAGGAACGTGTCGTCCTTTAGTGCTTCAATTTTGTTATTGTTTAGATGCAGTCTCTTTAATCCCTGGAGTCCGTTAAAGGCGCCTGCTTCGATCTCGCATATATCATTGTTGCCTAGATGTAAAATGGTGAGTCCCTCGTAATGAAGGAAATCGTTGAGCGAGACTTTCTTCAGCAGATTCCCTGTGAGCAGGAGATGATATGCAGTGAAGTGTAAAGGTGTTACCTCTGACAGACTGTTAATTCCTCTGTTTTCACAGCTGGCTGTAAAAATGCCGTCTCGTTCCTCGCAGACGCACAGGCCGCCACAGATATCCCCGTAGATGTCGAACATCTCAGTTAAGCTGAAAAACGTGGCCAACGACGATACGGCCAGTATCCACATATGCATGTTTATGGGGATGGATGGAGGCTGAGCTGATGTGTTTGCTGTCATCTGAAGAGGGAGGATAAAGAAAACAAATGTTAATTTTTGGACAAGATCAGTTTGGTATGTTAAACCAACAATAAATGCAAAGATAAGACATTTAATTTCAGTGCCTGCATCTGATTACATTTACAAATTAGTGCTGAGCAAAGATTATTCATTTTCTTTTCGGCTTAGTCCCTTTATTTATCTGAGGTCGCCACAGCGGTACGAACCGTCAACTTATCCAGCACATTTTAAACAGCGGATGCCCTTCCAGCTGCAACCCATTACTGGGAAACACCCACACTCACATACATGTCACACACATACACTACGGCCAATTTAGCTTACTCAATTCACCTGTACCGCATGTGTTTGGACTGTGGGGGAAACCGGAGCACCCTGAGGAAACCCACGCGAACACAGGGAGAACATGCAAACTCCACACATAAACGCCAGCTGACCCAGCCGAGGCTCAAACCAGCAACCTTCTTGCTGTGAGGCAATTGTGTTACCCACTGCGCCACCGTGTCGCTCGAGCAAAGATGAATCACATCCGAAATGAAAGTTTGTTTTGACACAGCATATGTGGGTGTACTGCGTATATTTATTATGTACATACTAATACACACATGCATGCATATATTTGAGAAAATATTTATATTTAGATATAAAATAAATGTATATTATACAAATTATATATACACATTTAAATAATTATGCAAAAAAGTTTAATAAAACATTATATATATATATATATATATATATATATATATATAAATACACACAAATTATGTTAAAACAAACTTTTATTACGGATACTTGGAGATGCTTATGCGAGATTAATCTAAGCCAAATCTTTTATTCTTTTTTTAATGTATAAAAATGTAAAAATATGACTGCAAAAATGTCATTATTAGCATTTAAATACATTTTAAAAATCATTCTGGATGATTAGCAAGTAACATTACAGTGCAATTTTAAGTCTTAACTATAGCTTAATTTGCAAGTTAGGTTATTAGGCAAGTGAGTGGACCGTATATATATATATACAATTATAATAAATACAATAATAATTTAGAAATATTGTCCAGAAGAAAAGTATAATTGGAAATGTTGTGAAAAAATGTTCTTGCTCTGTTAAACAACATTTTGGAAATATTTAAAAGGATTTTGTATATTTAATAAAATATAAAAATTTTATATTTTTAATAAAATTAATAAACATTGCTAAGAACGCTATAATTCATAATCTTTAGCTGTATATTTATATATATATATATATATATATATATATATATATATATATATATATATATATATATATATATATATATATATATATATATATATTATTTCAGTTAATGTCTTTTTTTTTTTTTAATCAAGCATCGTTAAAATACAAAATACAATAAAAATAAACCAGACATTTTAAGGTACAAACAAAGATCCATTTATGAATATAATAATACAGCTATGTTTCAGATATTTCAATTTATTAAAAGACGGGTGCAAAAACACTGTGCATTAGGTTTAAATCAAAGTTTAAAAAAAACATTGAGTGATTAAATTAAATATATAGGAAATTCTAATTGAAATGCTTGGTTTTATAAAATATGTGGCAAAGTATAAAGATTTAAAATGACTATTAATAAGTGTTTTAGGGTCAAACTTTGATATTAAAAATGTCAAAAAATATATTTTTGCAATAAATAAGCCTGAAAAAGAACAAAAAGTATTACAGAAGAGCCTTCGAGGCTTATAGCCTTCGAGTGTATATCAGGTATTTCAGCGTATGTCTTTATTAAAATTAAGCATGACAGAAGCGATTTATTGATGTGGAAAAAAACATTTCAATGTACAAAAATTTAATAAAGCTGTATTACACACTCAAAAAGATTATTTTGCTGCTTGTTCAGACTGCTTAATGAAAATGTGCTGAAACGACACAATTCTTGAAATTTTTTTGTGACAACTTATGTTCAACCCCCTTAAATTTGTTAAGTTAATCCATTCGTGTTGGCACAAAATGAATGAACTAAATGGAACCCTACATTCTTTACAGTGCACTTATTTTATAATGCTTGAAAACTCATTGGGCCCTATCATAAACCTGGCGCAATAAGGCGCAAGACGTGTTTGTTGCTATTTTCAGAAAAGCGCAACCCTAATTTTCAAATTTTCCACCACGCTGTATAAATAGCAAATCCATTTGCACCACTTTGTGGACTCATGGGCGTGCTGGTCTAAAAAGGAGGTGTGTTAAGGTGCATCGTTGGCACGTTGCTATTTTGAGGAGCTGAAATAGACCAACCAAAAAAAAATCCAGTTAGTTATGCGCCTATGTGGGTTCAAATGCTCACACATTGCTTAATACACACAGGATGTTCAGCAATACACAAATATCTTTACAGATGAAAACAATTAAAGGATTAAAATGTTACAAAAATGATTATTTTCTACATAAATATAAACACCACTGCCTCCATGCCTTCTTCACCAGGGGGGGCTTTTTTCAGTTTACTCATGACAATCTGCATCTGTATAATGTTATTATTATGATCAGTATTATTTATTATCTGCATATTTATATTTGTTTTAATAAACACAAGTGTAGATTTGTCCACCTGTTGGGTTTTGGAGGCGTCTGCATCACCATATGGGGCATAAGAACAGGACGTGTGTTTGGATATAACTCAGTTGTTTGACCACACTTCGTTATTATTGTTTATTTATTCCTTTGCTGGAAATTAGAACTCAATTTAGAAATAGTTTTGAAGCAAATCTTTGTGTTTAAACTAAATATGTAGGCTGATGGATGTGTTCAGTGGAGTGAGTACAACACTGTTTCCTTATCCACGAAGTAAAGGAGTAAAAGTAAAGTAAAGAGAAAGTAAAGAGGCGTAATGGAGGAGGCTCGTTCTTTATCCTCGCGCTGCAGATGCTCTGTTTAACTGTTTTCTTGCTAGTGAAGCATTCAGTTTTTACACTTACAAAGTCCATCATGTAAATAGCAAATGCCCCAAGGCATGACGCAACTGACTCTTAAAGGGAATGTGAGATGAGAAACACCCCCATAACTCATTAAGAGAATAAGCACAACCCTGTTAGACCATACGCTTTCCATCCTAAAAATAGCAAAAGTGGATCCGGACACGACCTTTTGCGCTATGTGCTTTAGATTTTGCGCCTAGATCGTTAAAAGAGAGCCCATTATATTTAACACAAATGCTAAAACAAAGTACAGCTAAACATACAAAACTGCAAAATTTCAAAACGTATTCAAAACACATTTTACGGAAACAGCACGAGCAGCAATCGCAAAGGTCTACAAAGGATTGTGCGAACTGCTGGACGTGTAGTAGGAGGTGAGCTTCCCTCCCTCCAGGACATCTATACCAGGAGGTGCATGAGGAAAGCCAAGAGAATCATCAGCGACTCCAGCCACCCAAGCCATAGACTTTTCTCTCTGCTACCCTCAGGCAGACGGTTCCGCAGCATCCGGTCACGCACCAGCCGACTGAAGGAAAGTTTCTTCCCTCAGACTATCAGGCTGATGAACACTTAACACACCCCACACAAACTCTTCCATACCCCGCACTGCACTTTAACAAATCCATACTTAAAACAATACTGCCTACGTATCGCTGTCAACATTGCCAATTTTACATTGTCTTGTTTTTTGTGAGTATGTTGTTGTATACTGCACTGTCTGTATCCTGCACTGTCTGTATTTTTGCACTGTCTGTATATTGCACTGTCTGTATTTTTGCACTGTCTGTATATTGCACTGTCTGTATTTTGCACTGTCTGTATTTTGCACTGTCGTTGTATTTGCACTGTCTGTATTTTGCACTGTCTGTATTTTGCACTGTCGTTGTATTTACACTGTCTGTATTTTGCACTTTCTGGAGCCAGCACCTAAGCTTTTCACTCATCATAGCACACGTGCTGCTGATGATGTGACAATAAAAGTGATTTGATTTGATTTCAATACTTATAATGCAAGTCTAGTTCAATTCTTGCTAATCAAATTGGACGTCGTCAACATAAACAGATGGTGTAAAGTACTAAAAGACGTTCATTTGATTTGCATTCAGACATTTATTTGATTTAAGCAACTTTTTGTAACCCTCTTATGCAAACAAAAAGCTGTCGCCACATGCTGCACAATGTAAAACGTGAGTCCTGAAGCAGAAGCAGATGCTCAAAACGGTGTCTAGATTTGTCCATCTCATATTGTTGAAGACGCGCAGATATAACTGCAGGCAAACTGGTGCACATACACTAAAGCCAAAACAAGCCATATGCAGGATGACATCTGTGTTACACAAGGAAAAAAGCTAGAAATGAGCAATTCCCTGCAAATGTCAACCTTGCCATGAAAAAGTTTTCACTAACAAAGCCAAACCCTTTCTACAATTGTTTTTTTTTGAGCAAGTACTGTAAAAATACTCAGAAATGCCCCTGTCAATGTATTCAAACAATTAAATTTGATTTACCAAATTAAATCTAGTTGATCATTTGGAAAAGTGGCAGAAGGTGGATTTTTCCCATGAATCATCTGTTGATCTGCATCCCAATCATCACTAATACTGCAAAAGACCTACTGGAACCAGCATGGAGCCAAGACTCTCACAGAAATCTGTCAAGTTTGGTGAAGGAAAACTCATGGTTTGGGGTTGCATTCAGTATGGGGGCATGCGAGAGACCTGCAGAGTGGATGATCAACATCAACAGCCTGAGGTTTCAAGACATTTGTGCTGCCCATTACATTACAAACCACAGGAGAGGGAGAATTCTTCAGCAGGATAGCGCTCCTTCTCATACTTCAGCCTCCACATCAAAGCTCCTGAAAGCAAAGAAGGTCAAGGTGCTCCAGGATTGGCCAGCCCAGTCACCAGACATGAACATTATTGAGCATGTCTGGGGTAAGATGGAGGAGGAGGCGTTGAAGACGAATCCAAAGACTCTTGATGAGCTCTGGGAGTCCTGCAAGAACGCTTTCTTTGCCATTCCAGATGACTTTATTAATAAGTGATTTGAGTCATTCAGAGATGTATGATGCAGTCCTCCAAGCTCATGATGGAGTCAGACACAATATTCATTCTGTTTCCACTGCAGCATGACTTTATATTCTATACTGGACATTAGTTCTGTTCAGTGACGAGACTTTTGTTTAAGCAAAGTCAGACCTTACTGTCCTAATGAAATCATTCAACATCAAGACATGATCATATTTTATTGTGGTCAAATAATTTTATTGTGCCTTTCATATACGCCACTTCTTAAGTCAAGTTATTATTTGCTGTTCCTAAAACTTGCATAGGCCACAAGACTTTTGTCAGGTAGTATAGAGCAGGGGTTCTCAAACTTTTCAGCCCGCGACCCCCATAATAACAATACCGATAACTGGCGACCCCCACTATTTTCGAAAGTGGTTATAATCATACAAATGTTACACGCAACGGCTCACACAAACCAATAGGCCTATATAAACACAAGCATATTGACAACACAAGTGCAACAGTCTAACAATCATAGAATGTTTTTTGTTATTATTATTTAATATTAACCTTACCTAATGAGACTGGTGGGCACAATATTTAAGTTACATCACAAGTCTTTTCTTGGTTTAATTTCGGAGACTGCCACTTAAATATCATCCTCCATGTTCAGTCGTGGCCTGCATTTATTTTAAATGTACGTGAGTGCCGTAAAGGTGTCAGAAAGTTTAGCTAGTGCCGTAAAATCAATCTGTTGCAACTAACGCTATTGCTCTGTCATTAATCTAATGTAAAAACCCCAGGAGTTGCAATTCGATGGGGAAAAAAAAAATGAAAGGCTGATATCTTTTTGTTTGGATGTTACATTTTTATGTAACTATTTTTATAGAGGTGTGAACCTACACTGGTCTCACGGTTCGGTTATGATTATCATGCCATCGATTCGGTTCAATTGGATATCTCGGTGCATCACGGTGCATTGACGATTATTTCCATACACAGTTTTATATTTTCTTCACAGCACAACAATTCTTGTATTGAAATGTATAAATATATTTATATACTATTTGTAAACTAATTTTGTCCTTTAATACAAACAGTCAGATATATAAACTGTACCTTTAAACAACACGAGCATTTATAGACCATTCTGAGGGACTTAAACAAAAACAATGGTCCTAACGTATTTCCTGTTTTACATTTTTAATTTCCATTGCTTCTGAGAATCCAAAAAGGTCCACATATTGATAAACAGTGTTATGACGGCTGATTTAAAATCAAGTTATGATTGAATTGCCTCTTGTTACAGTTAGGAAATAGTTTAACGTCAAGCAGGAAATGTTCATGGGCCAATGACATGACCACATTGAAATGGTCCATAGCAAATAAACAAATATAAATATCCCGCTCGCTTTCTGCCTTGTCTACCAAGTTCAGTGTTGCCAGACGTACGATAATTATCGTATTTGTACGATAATTTCGACCTCTGTATGATGTACGATCAATAATGAAACAAATCCTATAATGTACGATAATTTCAGAAATGTATGGAATTTAAAATGAGTTTCATTGTAATCTTAAAGCTTCTATACTTATTGATAGCTGCATCTTGTGTCTGCTGTCTGTGACAGGAGAAGGTGGAGTTAGACACGTTTTCTATCTCATCTACGTTACATCTTCTCAGCCAATCAACGTGGAGAATGGCTCTTTCTCACGAGTTAACGTTCCTGCTGGGCGCAGTGTTGCCAGATATTTTGCATTTCGGCGGGTTTTGGATAGTTTTTGGGCTGGAATCAGTCAGCTACATCTGGCAACAGTGGCTGCGCGTGGCCGTGCTTCAGTTGTTTGTTAAGTTTTAGCAGTAAAGTAATCCTGAAAAGGAAGGTTAGAAGGACAGGGGAGTTTGCCCTTGATGTTCTCGTTTTTCCCCATTCAAATGAATCATGTGAACGTGTTTTTCCAAAGTTAATCTCATCAAAACAAAGTCACGAGATCGGCTCATTACAGATCCTCTGGATGGGCTCGTGGTGCACGCCTCAGACTAGTGTGTTAAAAATTCGGGAGGGTGCACTGCTTTCAAGCCAACCAGCACTATGTTGCGCTCCATGCAGGCATCCAATTTGTACCGCAAAATGAATCCCTCAACATCTGACAACACACGCAGTTATTCGATGACAGAGACTCGGAGGTAGAGTTTAACCTTCCCACTAAGGTACGCCTTTTTTTTTCGTATTGTGGTGATTTGCACGTTGTGTCAAAACGCTATTTGTCTAGATAATATCTGTATACTCTCCGTTTGACTAGTGTATGATAATTTTTCTCCAAATACGATAATTTTGAGGTTCTGGTACGATACTTTCACATTTCCAACCTGGCAACACTGAGCAAGTTCTTTCTTACACCCCTTTGATTGGTCACGCACTCAACAGAAAGGGCTGCGATTGGCTCTTACATGCTGGCGCTCTGTGGCCACAGTGTGAGAGAGAGAGAAATGGAGATTACTTTCATTCTCTTAATCGCCGTGAAATAGGGGCTTTTGCTGTAAGTGTCAGTGAAACAGAGTTCAGCAAACACACACACAGTGAAATTGTGCACAGTTTCAGAGTGTTTATGTAGTTAGAGCGTTGTAAATACTCACGCTCGCGGCTCGCCTCCCTCGCCATAGTAATCTACGGCGACATAGCGCATGTGAGATAAATGACGTCAGTACATAATAACCGGTTATGATTATTACTGAACCGATACCGAATTGTCCGCGTCTGCATCGCGGTGCACCGAAGAAACGATTAATTTTGACACCCCTATATTTTTATCTTCTGTAGGTTATGGATATACAATGGTAATGCTAAAAGTTTATTCAAATTTATTAGATTTTTGGAAATCACCAAGCGACCCCCTCTCATTGTCCCGCGACCCCCCCCCCCAGGGGGTCCCAACCCCCACTTTGAGAACCACTGGTATAGAGAGCCAACTTTTATCCTTCAGATTGGCATAACTTCTTTTGGGTTGCAATTTTAATTCACAGAATGTCTACTAAGTATGTTGTATACTGTAAACTCGTGGACTTTTTTGGTCACATCCATAGAGCATGTTTATTTTCATAATTTAAAATATAAAGAAGGTTTACAGATTGATATTTTTCTGATCCCATAACCCCGTGGTTAGCTGTTCTGCAAAATATAAACAGATATTTCAATGTAATGTGAACTAACGTCCTCTGTGATTTTTATGTTTTTAAGTTTTTCTGTAAATGTCAAATCAATAACGCTGGAATTGCTCAGATGCTGCTCTTCTGACTTTGTAAAATTACTTATGAGGAAGACAGAACACATAGTTTCATCAAAATGAAGATCAAGAAACTGTAGTGCTCATAATGGGTGTTTTTATAATAGAAGCATTGCTTATTTAGTCTCAAATGTGCAACACATTAGCCTGCCCGGCTCAAAACAAGAGCATTAAGCTAATGCTGCAAATGCTACAGCACTTTTGTCATTAAATTTCTGGTCTGAATTATGTTATTAAAATATTTCTTGACTATATATTGCTGCTTTATAGCCGAGTGGAACTAATGGTGTGTTCAGCCAAATTGGAAATATTGGTTTTATAAGTTAAACGCTTTCCCAGTTCTGGGCTGCAACTGGAAGGGCATCTGCGGTGTAAAACATACAGCAGGGAAAATAAGTATTGAACACATCATGATTTTACCTGGGAATAATATTTCTAAAGGAGCTGTTGACATGGAATTGAAGCAGATTTGGGTTAAAACCTAAACATTACAAACATGAAAACTTGAAAGGGCTTTTTTGGTGCTGCAGCTTAAAGACGCCTCTCATATGGAGAATGACGTCACATGCATTGCTCACGTGTGAGTTTTTCAGACTTCAACAGAGTGTCAAAATTTTGATGGTTCTGTGGGTCTCGTCTATCAGATCTGAGCTTTATTTTGTATTTTCTATTGGATTCGGCTCAGGTGATTGTCTGGGCCATTCTACAGCTTGATTTTCTTTCTCTGAAAGCATCTGAGAGTCTCCTTGGCTGTGTTTTGGATCATTAGCTCGCTGAAATGTCCACCCTGGTTTCATCTTCATCCTCCTGCTAATGTAGATGTTAGACTGAAGCAGCTGATATTCATTTACACTGAGGAAGGGCAGAGCTTTGCTGAAGAACTACTGAGAGATTTCAGTTGCTGTCTGGGCTTTCACTGCCGAACTACACCTCCCTTTCTTCATGTGTTCAATACTTTTTTAGTGTGTTATTTCATTTTATTGTTCATATTATTCAGCTGTAAAGTAATTAGTTTGTTTTCTTTGCATATATGGGTTTCTCCAAATTTCAAGTCAACAGCACCTTTAGAAATCTCTTTTCTGAGAAAAATGGTGATGATACTTATTTTCCCCGCTACATGCTGGAATAGTTCATTCATTCTGCTGTGGCGACCCCTGATATATAAAGGACTAAGCTGAAGGAAAATGAATGAATAAGGTAAATGCACATGACATTACTATAATGTAATTACAGAAAGCCTGAATTTTCTTATAAGGGGTGTGTTGGTGAGAAAATACAGTACTTTATTATAAATACTATAGTGTTTCTGAACCATGCAATAGCAAAGTGTACTAAACTAAAGCACTTTTAGTGAATGCTTCAGCATACTGTAGTATTAACTGATAAACCGTAATGAATACTGTAGTATACTTTAGTTTTTACTGGAATAAACTGTTGTGTGTTGTTGTATAATATACATGGTTTCCGCTGCATTCATTCTTCCATGGCGGGGCGCCACACCAAAATTCATTCCGCCACGGCTACATAATAGCTTCTCATTCAAAACATTAAGTCGTGTTTTTTAATAGCGGGTTATAATCGCACCAAAACGTATTAAAAGGTAAGTGAATTATAACAGCGCAAACTTTTCTGTGGGTTATTTGTTTAACCCTTTAAAGTGACATGCTGACTGACTGACAGACTGACAGGTGCGTGATGCGTGAGGTCAGCAAACATGATGTAGTTTTCAGTTAAGATGAACACAGTTTCCATAATTATACTTTATAGCCTATGGCTCTGCATACAATGACTATCTTGCTGGAGTTTATAGCCATTTCACTTTACTTCAGGACGCATTAATGCCGCTCTGTAGGTCTATTGGACGCAATTATAAATGTTCCTAGCAAATCTAATAAATGTTGGAGACATACTTGTTACATAAATGCACTAAATCGCACTTCAGCAGCGTTTATTTGAGCGCGCACAAGAAAATCTGCACTTGAGCAGAGTATATTTGAGGGCGTGCAAGAAGTTTTGTGCACGAACAGAGGAAATCGGCGCGCAAGCAAAGAGATTCGCATGCTTGTATTACATAAATGCGATCTCGACTTGCAACACTGCGCTTATGACATTTGTCATTGAAAGAACGCAATTATCCAAGTCCTGCCGCCACAGCTGGAAAAAATCCTAGAGGAAACACTGATATATATATATATATTATTGTGGTAAAATTTGTATAGTATTGGGTTATTGGTTTATATTATTATAGTTGTTGTATTACATAAACACTAAGAGATTAATTCAAGTACTTTACTATAGTATGGATTAAAAAACAGTAAAGTATGTAGTATAAATTACTATAGTATTTTGTTTAATGTGGGAGAAAACGCAGCATTTATGAAGGTAAATCTACATGCAATACATTTTTTGATCTAAATGTGATCTTTTATTGCAATTACAGTTCATTCATTCTGTTTCCTCCGGCTTATTCCCTTTATTCATCAGGGGAATCAACTATTCCAGCATATGTTTCACACTGCAGATGCGCTTCCAGCTGCACCCCAGTACAGGGAAACACCCATACACTCTCACATTCACACACACACTCG
Organism: Danio kyathit; assembly: GCA_903798195.1. NCBI lineage: Eukaryota > Metazoa > Chordata > Actinopteri > Cypriniformes > Danionidae > Danio > Danio kyathit. Next base: position 65,916,778 of record LR812527.1, read on the forward strand.
TACACTACAGCCAGTTTAGTTCATCAATTCCCCTATAGCGCATGTGTTTGGACTGTGGGGGAAACCGGAGCACCCGGAGGAAACCCACGTCAACACGGGGAGAGCATGCAAACTCCACACAGAAACGCCAACTGACCTTCTTGCTGTGAGGCGACAGTGCTAACCACTGAGCCACCGTGTCGCCCTAATTTATTTATAACCATTTACAAATAACCAGGGTGTTTTCCTTTGCATTGTTGCTCTTTTATTTGCTTTTAACAGCCAACTGTAGTGAGGAGACGAGAAATAAAGCAAATGTTTTGATATCAGTCTGCATAAGTGCACAAACAGCGGTTATGCTCTCCTTTTTTTGCAGCTCTTTTCAAAGCATCTTCAGTAAAACAGCTGCCTATTTAACAAAGCGTATAGAAAAGATGTGAACCGTAAGCAATGCAAGCCTTTTTTTCCCCTTTACAGAATACAGAGTTCTGCAGCCCATAATCCTCATACCGTCAATCGTATCTAAATCCTTTATTTAATAGCTTGGGGGAATGTCTCTTTTGGATTGTGATATGTAATTGAAAAGAGGTTTTAACAGCTATTTTAATTACATTTCCTTTAGGGTGACTTTTAACATTCTGTCCAGGGACTACAGATGAAAAGTGGCCTTTGGCTAATTCTGGTACATTTACAGAAATGTTTTATCACTGTTAACTACAATAAAATAAAAGAATAGCTCTACGAATTGCTTGCTATTTTATTAAACAATGTGAACATAAAAACTGTTTTATATTCGGTTGTTATTAAAGGTGATTGTTTTTCTTAATTTTGATGTACTTTACGGTTCATTTGCATATGTGTGAACTGCTTATGATTTGGGATTTTATTTTTTTCAGGTCTTTAAAGGTGCAGTAGGTGATCTGCCTAAATGCTATCTGTTAGCTCGGGGTGTCAAAATTAATTGTTTCTTCGGTGCACCGTGATGCACACGCGGATAACTCGGTATTGGTTCAGTAATAATCATAACCGGTTATTATATACTGACGTCATTTATCTCATATGCGCTATGTCTCTGTAGCTTACTACAGCGAGGGAGGCGAGCGCGAGTATTTAAAACACTTCAACTACTTAAAAACACAGAAAGTGCACAATTTCACTGCGTGTGTGTTTGCTGGACAGTCTTTCACTGACACTTACAGCAGAAGCCCCTTCACTGCGATTGAGAAATGAAAGTAAACTTCTTTTCTCTCTCTCACTGTGGCCCATTTGACCTGCTGGCGTGACTTTTCCTCTCCTCTCGGCTGTTACAGCGATACTTCTGGATACAGACACGAGCATGCGTGTTTTCTCCACCGCGTTCCATCATGGATCAGTTGTGATCGACGCTGCAGTGTTGCCAGATGTAGCTGACTGATTCCAGCCCAAAAACTATCCAAAACTCGCCGAAATGCCTATCCAAAACCGGCCAATCTGGCAACACTGCGCCGCTGCTGTTTATCAGTGTCGGTGAACAGTGTCTGAAAAGTAAAATATAAAACTGTGTATGGAAAGCATCGTCAATGCACCGAGATATCAAATTGAAGGCATGATAATCGTAACCGAACCGTGAGAGCAGTGTAGGTTCACATCTCTACTGTTAGCATAATAGCTTTGAACAGGGTTTCTGCAGATATCATAATGCCAAATTTAAGACTTTAAGACCATTAAGTATTTAATTTAAGACCTATATCACAATATCAAAATCACGCATACACAAAGAGAAAACACAAAATTAGTGGCAAAATAAATGTATTCAAATTGAACAGTACTGAAGACAGGTTAGATGCACCATTGAACTACAGGAGAAAACAAACAAACATCTTAAGGCTGATTTATAGTTTCGCCTGGCGCCACATTACGCACCTTCACTGACTATGCACACACCTCAAACGGACGAGGCTCTTTAAAACGACAGGGGGCGGTCAAAAGAAACCCACAGTAAAGTCAGACGGATAAACAGAGAAGTAGGAAGTTTCCGGAACTACATCATATCATTAATATCGTTCAAGATTTTTAAACTAATTATTTTTTTATAATTTATTTTAATGATTATAAAGATTTTAAAACCATTCAAGATTTTTTTTTTTATCTAATTGATCCATCACATGGTTTTGTTCATATCTCGGACAGTTCTATCTATTAAAGTTAAATATCAATGACAACAGAACATGGGTTGCTCTACAATTAGGGGTGTCAAAATTAATCGTTTCTTCGGTGCACCGCGATGCAGACGCGGACATTTCAGTATCGGTTCAGTAATAATCATAACCGGTTATTATATACTGACGTCATTTATCTCACATGCACTATGTCGCCGTAGCTTACTATGGCGAGGGAGGCGAGCGCGAGTACAACGCTCTAACTACGTAAAAACTCTGAAACTGTGCACAATTTCACTGCGTGTGTGTTTGCTAAACTCTGTTTCACTGTCACCTACAGCAAAAGCCCCTATTTCACGGCGATTAAGAGAATGAAAGTAATCTCCATTTCTCTCTCACTGTAGCCCATGAGTGCATCTGTGAAGAGCGCCAGCGTGTAAGAGCCAATCACAGCCCTTTCTGTTGAGCGTGTGACCAATCAAAGGGGTGTAAGAAAGAACTTGGTAGTTGGTAGACAAGGCTCAGAAAGCGAGCGGGATATTTATATTTGTTTATTTGCTATAAATGCTCGTGTTGCTTAAAGGTACAGTTTATATATCTGAAGATAGAGGTAAAGTTGGTTTTATATTGGGATATTCAGACATTCTCCTTAATAATATAATTTCAGAAAAGTATTATTTGCAAATTCCAAATAGGGAAATCATATTAGCAGCCAATGACTATCAAAACACAACATTGTTCACAGTCAATTAGATAGTGTTAATGTTGTTTGTTACTTGTATGCTAATTCCAATCGAATATAGTAACATGATAAACAATATAGAGACTTCTAAATGAACCAATGTGCGAATATAAAACCAACTTTACCTTTATTCTGACTTTTGGTATTAAAGGACAAAATTGTTTTACAAAAAGTATATAAATATATTTATACATTTAATACAAGAATTGCTGTGCTGTGAAGAAAATATAAAACTGTGTATGGAAAGAATCGTCAATGCACCGTGATGCACCGAGATATCGAATTAAACCAAATCGATGGCATGATAATCGTAACCGAACCGTGAGACCAGTGTAGGTTCACACCTCTAGCTACAATTATGCTTTTTATTATGGAAAGAATAAAAGCAAAAAAAAAAAAGTACACTTACTAAAAATACTAACGTTTTTTAATTTTATTTTGCCACTCAACAATTGACATTAGTCTCGCTAGTTTCTGTCCTCTACTTATATGCTAAAAAGGCAATAATGGTCCAACATTCCTGACCATTATCAGCAATAAAGCCTGGAAAAACAGCCCATCAGTATATTGTAAACCGATAGGTTCAAATATTCCTTTCCAGTTATCAAAGAAATAATTTACTTAATTTTAGTTTGTAACTATTAAATAGTTTTAAATTCAAAATTGTAATATAAACATCAGTGTAAAACCTATGAATGGTGGAAAAACATATTCTGGGTCTCACACTCTTGCATGGCCTCTCTTTTTGGTTAACAAACTTATCCCTCAGGTTTTTCTAAACTTAACAAAAACTTTCCTCCTTTCCCACTGTTGCAATTTCTTACAAAGAATTATTGTTCATCTGGTTATCTCTATGATCACACATGGATGGATCATAAAGATGTCTGTACAGGCGTACCTGTTTCAGACAAAATCTCTTTAAAGTGTTTCATATTCAACTCAAATGCGACGCCACGCACTCGAGTCTGGTGAGCTCTGCCAGCCGAAATCATGTCGCGGGCACGCTAATCAAACCTCCGAGTCCGCAAACACAGCGATGACGTCACGTTCACCGTACGCACTGAGTTCAATAACAGAAAGCTGATTGGCTATTGCATGCTGGTCTCATTTGTAGTTGTAATACCGCAAATTACATTTGGACTAGTGAAATAAAGAACTACAAAACCACGAAAACCAACAACAACAAAACATTTAAATGAGCATTAGATGTAGCATTACATGGACATTGGAAAAATAAGACCTGTGCAAAAATATTTAAGACCTAGAACAGCCAATTTAAGACTTTTTAGGGCCTAAAATTTAGATTTTTAAATCTGAGACTTTAAGACCCCATGAAAACCCTGTTTGAAAACATAGACCAGGGCTATTCAATTAGTTTGTCACAAGGGCCAGTTCATGAAAAGCATCCCAAACGAAGGGCCGGAGAGATATGACTTGCAAAATAAGTGATGACACAACTGCATTTAAGAGCCAATTTATTGTATTTTTGCTCCTTTAGACACCCATGTTGTATTTGTCTACATTAAAATGTTAATATATTGTATTTTGAAACTATATAATATCACTGCATTGTACAAAAAGTTTTTTTGAACAAACATTCAAATGTTGTATTTCACAGCACAACAAAATCAGTGTATTGCTGAAGCAGGCTTCTTCTACATTCAGATACGTTCATGTGTTCTGTTTTGAACTGCATAACAATTATGGATGCAACAATTATAGATTTTGGTTGTACGATTATATAGTGTGAAGAATAATCAGGGTTTCACAGTTATCACGTCTAATGTATATTTAAGCTTTATATTAGCAAGATTTAGATCTGGACATCCCTAACTAATATTAAAAAACCTTTAAAAGGCATTTTCATTAGTAATAGTTTTTATGCTGAAGGTTTTTCTGTGCTTATAGGGCTACACAATTTAATTATGTGTGTGTAGAGGAACGGGAGAAAATAATATAATAATAATTGTTATGAAGGTCGGCGCCAATATTTAGATTAACTGTTGTTATCATCTGCGTTCATACATACATAATCATTTTAATAATAGTCCGTCTAACATGTCTTTTGTTTACATTGCACTGAAAGCTAAGCACAGCTCTCACCGCTACAGCATGAGATGTTTTCTATTGCGTGCGCCCAGACAGCCGCCAGCGCGTTGCTCCGCTTGCGCCCGGATATTGGCATATATTCTTATGACATAACAAACTTGCGCGCGGGAAAGACGTGATATGGGAACGGCCCGCGGCTATAGTTATTACAGTGTGCGTGCGTATTAGCTTCGGTGGACAAGCTCGGAACTTTAAACTAGCGCACAGTTGGCAACTTGGCGTAACTTTGTTCAGCAGTTTCGTTTCGTGCGGCAGAACAGAAATGCAGAAATGCGGCTTAGAGAAGCCTTTACGATTAATTAACCGTGACGAATTAAAGCGCAGTTAATAGTGAAATCGGTCAATCGTTGCATTCCTAATAACGATATCAGTGCATTGTACAAAAAACCTTTTCTACAAACATATTCAAATGTATTCGGCTGCTCTCACCACTGTCAGGTGACTCACGCTCTGCGCAGCTCATGCTGTATTGAACAGACGCACGTCACTTCATAACTATAGCGGCCGTTTTTTGACTGAACTAAATTTATTCTTGATGTCTTGGTCACACTATTTTGAGGGCCAGAACAAATTGCCTCGGGGGCCGGGTTCGGCCCGCGGGCCGCCAATTGAATAGCCCTGACATAGTCCCTCACCTGCTTTCCCAAGCCACGCCTTCTACTAAGCCATACTTACATGCTATTTCAGAGTGAATATTCAGAGTAGCGGTAAACAATATAGGGAGCGCGTCACAGGCTGTCATTGTTCATAAATGAACCAATGTGAATATAACGCCCCATTCACACGGGGCTTCAGCGTCAACGCTTGACAGAGGGCGTGTCTGAAGTTGGGGCTGACGTGATCGTCATAGCAGCGTCAGCCAATGAAATTAGTCAGCAATAAGCCACTGTCTGAGCTGGTGCATTTGCATACAGCGATCTTATTGGCTGACGCTTCTGTCGGCGCTTGAAAAGTTGAGCAAGTCCCAACTTCTGCAGCGAGCAATGCCACTCAAGCGGCGCAGACAGTTCCACAATGCAGTTCGGCAACGCCTGACGTCACCCATTCAAAGTGGATGGGAAGCGTTGAAGCTGACGCCCCGTGTGAATGGGGCGTAAAAGCAACTTCAGCTCAGTAAAGCAGGCTAGGCGGAACAGCGCTATTTACTGATGTTCTGTTGTTCAACTAAATATAAATCTACATGATCAATGCTGTAAAAGGACCTTATGAAACTGAAAATAGTCACATCAAGATTTCGCCGGGAGATTTCAGTGACTGAACAACACTTCTGTGCATATAACCCATTCATAACAACACAATCTACATCAGCTCTGCGTGACTAAAAGGGTTTAAAACAGAACATTACCTGTCTAACAGAAACACTTCAGCCATGCTGTCGTCCTTCCTTCCAACTAACCAATAATGATTCAGGATTTTAACAAGTTTTGATTCAGCATTTGATTTTACTGCAGTCTCATGTGCACATGCACGTGCCAATGGCAGATCTGCATGAACAGAGATGCAGTTGTACAAATCTACATTTGCTGACAGACAGTTTGGGCTACTTATCAGAATTATGAGAAATGTTGGCCCAACACTATTTAATTGGATGAACATTTTTTTAGTCTTATACCCCACCCAGAATATATAAATACACATAAATACATTTAGATCATTTAGTTTAATCAGTACTACTGGTATGTGAAGAGACTTTCAACCAGCACAACAACACATGTTTCTGAAGACGATCACCTACTGCACCTTTAACATCTGGCAAAGGGAGTACCGGTGAAAATTAGCTTTGGGAGAATTTGGCGATATTTTCCTGCTTGAATGTTGATTAAATGTACTTATATGATAGAATGCTATTGTATACTTTGTGTTAGGACTGCGTTGTTTTGGTTGGTGTTTTTGCCTGTTGTACACTATTAGAAATAAGGGTATGCGAGCTGTCACTGGGGTGGTACCTTTTCAAAAGGTACACATTTGTACTTAAAGGGTCGATATTGGTACCTCAAAAGTATATATTAGTACCTACAAATTTTAAAAGAAACACTTTTGTACTTTTTAGGTACCAATATGTACCCTTAAGGTATTAATTTATACCTTTCAGGTACAAATTTATACCTTTCGAAAAGGTACCACCCCAGTGACAGCTCACGTACCTTTATTTCTGAGTCAGTCAGTTGGGGAGTGACTTCAGCGCACCTGATGCTAGTCATCGCCCTTATTTCAATGCAGTGCGAGGGTTCATCAAGGCCGCTGTTCCTTCATTGTTTGAGCAGTTGGCCAAAGCTGCGCTCCAATTTGTGGCATTGTGTTTTGTTTTGCATCCATGCACTAGCACCGACAACACTTACTGCATCCATTTACTTGCTTTTCACACTGATTGAACCTACTGATAGTGATGTTTTGACTATGTTACTTTTTTAATTGTGTTATTCTGCGTTCACACCTGACGCGGAAGAAGCGTCAAGCGAGAGTGATTTACATGTTAAGTTAATGCAAACGCGCGAATAGGCATCCTGCGGCGCGATACACATGAATGGCACGGCGCGAATGACGCGAATTGTGCGAATGGCGCGATACGCGCGAATGGCACCGCGCGAATTGAGCATTTGACGCACTAAACGCGCAAAACGCGCGAATCGCTCGAGTTCAAAAATCTGAACTTCTGCGGACATTTGCGCCGCGCTAACCAATCAGAAGCTTGCTCTTATGTGGGCATGATGGTGACGTAGCACCTGTTGACTCAGACACTGCTCCAAACGTATCGACGCTGTTTTTCAGCCTTCATAATGCACATAAACACAGTTGTTTTATCAATAAAAACCATGTTAGCCATTAAGCAACGAAGCTACAGTCACCGGGCAGACAGAAGCCCTGCCCATGACGCGAATCCGCGTCTGTTCTGAAGTGAATTTAATGCGCGAATGAAGCGGAGTTTGATGCGCGAATGAAGCGGAGTCTGACGCGCGAATGAAGTGAGTAAACTCAAATGTTCACGCGTCTATTTACGCGCAAATATCGCGATTTAGCCGCGCGTTCCGCGTCTGGTGTGAACACAGCATTAAAATAAATATTATGTTTGACTTTATATCGCCGTGTTGTCTCCCTTAATGTTACATCTTTGAGCCAGGTGTAACACATGGGAATTTGTTTCTCAAATTGTAGTATACTCAGAGGCAGACTTAGTGATTAGGGGGCTTCAAGCAATTCCAGGTATGCGGCATGGAAACTCAAAGCATTCTCTTTCTCTGTAGAGTTTTTATTATTATTATTTTTTTAATAAACTGCATGTTAAAAATATATTTAAAGTGGAACTTTTATCTTTTCAATGTAAATTTAAATACAATAAATTCACAAATAGGGCGACATGGTGGCTCAGTGGTTAGCATCGTCGCCTCATAGCAAGAAGGTCGTTGGTTGGAATCGCCGGGCTGGGTCAGTTGGCGTTTCTATGTGGAGTTTGCATGTTCTCCCCGTGTTAATGTGGGTTTCCTCCGGGTGCTCCCCCACAGTCCAAACACATGCGGTATAGAGCAACTGATTAACTAATTTGTCCGTAGTGTATGAGTGTGAATGAGTGTGTATGGATGTTTCCTAGTACTGCACTGTGGCTGGAAGGGCATCCGCTGTGTAAAACATAAGCTAGTTAAGTTGGCGGTTCATTCCTCTGTGGCGACCCCTGATGAATAAAGGGACTAAGCCGATGGAAAATGAATGAATGAACAAATAAAAGTACAATTTCACAAACTATGTACAGTTAATTAGCCATATTTGTAAGTAGATTTTAATATCTGTGTAGCAAGTTCTGTAACTTAGAACTGCTGTATTATCAAATTTACAAAATTAAATCAAATTTAATTTACAATCAATCAAACTAATCCTTTCACCATTTTCATATGAATTAAATAATTGCTGTATGTGAATCTGTGGCCGTCACTGTTGGTGTTTTTTCACTGACATGAATTTGAAAGTAGTAATAACGTTAAAATCCTAACGGTTATAGACCAATTTTACAACATTCACTCATTTTCCTTTGGCTTAGTCCTTTTATTAATCTGGGGTCACCACAGCGGAATGAATCGCCAACTTATCTAGCATATGTTTTACACAGAGGATGCTCTTCCAGCTGCATCCCAGTACTGGGAAACAACCATACACGCTCATTCACACACACTCATACACTTTAGTTTATCAATTCCCCTATAGCGTATGTGTTTGGACTGTGGGGGAAACCGGAGCACCAGGAGAAAACCCACACGAACACGGGGAGAACATGCAAACTTCACACAGAAATGCCAACTGACCCAGCCGGGGCTGAAACCAGTGGCCTTCTTGCTGTGAGGCCACATCACTGAGCCACCTTGTCGCCCGACTTTACAACATTCATTCATTCATTCATTCATTCATTTTCTTGTCGGCTTTGTCCCTTGCGGGGTCACCACAACGGAATGAAAACCCGGGTGCTCCGGGAAACCAGAGCACCCGGAGGAAACCCACGCAAACGCAGGGAGAACATGCAAACTCCACACAGAAACGCCAACTGGCCCAGCCCAGCCGAGGTTCGAACCTGCGACCCAGCGACGTTCTTGCTGTGAGGCAACAGCACTACCTACTGCGCCACTGCGTTGCCCACTTTACAGAAAATTTATAAAAGACCTAAATGATTAATACAGGCTTCCTGACATTGGTCAGGGCCCCCTAATTTCCTGGGGCCCTAAGTGGCTGCTTACCTCGCTTATTGGTTAAGACCGCCCCTGAGTATACTACAAGGATCTGCTGTGGTGATTCTACATTTGCTATGGTAGCTACGGTTAACTATAATCAGTACTAGGGCTGTGTACTGGCAAGGTGCCTCACGATATGATACACGATACATGAGTCACGATACAATACATCACGATATATTGCGATACAATAAATATTGTGATATATTGCAATAGTTTGTATTAGTATGTGTGTCTCATTATATTGACAACTTGATAAAGTCGGCAGATTTCCAATTCCAATTTATTTTCCATCCATTCCAATTCATTAGAACTGCACAGTGTGATTGAACAGAGAACTATGTATAGTTAAATAACGCCATGCTCACTCTTGCTTACTTCTGATATCGTACTACTTGGCGTTTTGTTGATCGCGAGTTAGCGACATCTACAGGAGCGGAGGAGGAGGTCGTTTGGCACAACTTGAATCGATACTTGAGGTTGGACTATCGATACGCTATCGTAAAAGAAATTATCACGATAGTTAGACGTATCGATATTTTTGCACAGCCCTAATCAGTACTACAGTATGCTGGAGCATTCATTAAAGAGTTGTAAATATTATAATATAAACAGTTTAATGCACTTCACTATAGTAGGGTTAAAAAAACACTGTAGTATTTACACTGTAAAAAATGGCCGTGATTTCAACGGTAAAAAAACTGTAAAAATGCTACTGTACAAATCCATAACCTGGTTAATATGCGGCGAATAACCGTATATTGACTTTCCCAGAGTTCCCTGCATGGCACATCACTTTTTCTGCTTTTTGTTGACATTACTATGGATCTTTTTAGTTGTTTCCTCATCAGTAATGTATATTAGTGAGTTATGTTACATCTAATGTTGATAAACAATGTTTATTTCATGACTTTAATTTTATGCGTGACCATACTGGTGTTTAGTAGCTGTGTGAACGACACTGAACACCTTCTAGACACTGAAACACTTTTCTGATTGTGGAAAGTGTTGTTTGTGATGAGCATTGGTTCGTTTTGTATGAACTTTCTCATCACCACCTGCATATGGCTGTGTTGTCATGTCTATCTGTTCAACAAAAGATGTGTAGATGTTGCTAATTTAAAATACAGACATATTACCTCTATAAATTAATAGAATACTGTAGTTTACTGTAAAAATGAGAAATTACTTTTACGGTTCGTACCATATTTTTTACGATTAATTACTGGCAACCACAGCTGCCGGTCTTTTACCGTAAATTTTACGGATTTATTTTTTACAGTGTACTATAAAATACTTTAGTTTTTCCACGAGTGAAATTACTGTACCACCGTTGTCTAAATAAATAAATGAGAGGACTTGAATGCACCATGGCGACACGTTACGATTAAATTAATTGTAATATTTAATGACAACAATAAAAACATCATGCTCTTTTAAAAAAAATGCATTATAAATAGTAGGGGTGTCAAAATTAATCGTTTCTCTGGTGCACCGCGATGCAGACGCAGACAATTCGGTATCGGTTCAGTAATAATCATAACCGGTTATTATACTGACGTCATTTATCTCACATGCGCTATGTCGCCGTAGCTTACTACGTAAAAACTCTGAAACTGTGCACAATTTCACTGCGTGTGTGTTTGCTGAACACTGTTTCATTGACACTTACAGCAAAAGCCTTTATTTCACAGCGATTAAGAGAATGAAAGTAATCTCCATTTCTCTCTCTCTCTCACTGTGGCCCATGAGTGCAGCTGTGAAGAGCGCCAGCGTGTAAGAGCCAATCGCAGCCCTTTCTGTTGAGTGCGTGACCAATCAAAGGGGTGTAAGAAAGAACTTGGTAGTTGGTAGACAAGGCTCAGAAAGCGAGCGGGATATTTATATTTGTTTATTTGCTATAAATGCTTGTGTTGCTTAAAGGTACAGTTTATATATCTGAAGATAGAGGTAAAGTTGGTTTTATATTGGGATATTCAGACATTCTCCTTAATAATATAATTTCAGAAAAGTATTATTTGCAAATTCTAAATAGGGAAATCATATTAGCAGCCAATGACTATCAAAACACAACATTGTTCACAGTCAATTAGATAGTGTTAATGTTGTTTGTTACTTGTATGCTAATTCCAATCGAATATTCAAAGTAACATGATAAACAATATAGAGACTTCTAAATGAACGAATGTGTGAATATAAAACCAACTTTACCTTTATTCTGACTGTTGGTATTAAAGGACAAAATTGTTTTACAAATAGTATATAAATATATTTATACATTTTAATACAAGAATTTTTGTGCTGTGAAGAAAATATAAAACTGTGTATGGAAAGAATCGTCAATGCACCGTGATATCGAATTGAACCTAATCGATGGCATGATAATCGTAACCAAACCGAACCGTGAGACCAGTGTAGGTCAAATTAAATTCAATATTAACAGAATAAATCAATTATAATAAATTCATTTGGTGGCTCAGTGGTTAGCACTGTTGCCTCACAGCAAGAAGGTCCCTGGTTCAAATCCCAGCTGGTTCAGTTGGCGTTTCTGAGTGGAGTTTGCATGTTCTCTCCGTGTTCGTGTGGGTTTTCTCTGGGTGCTCCGGTTTCCCCCAGAGTCCAAACACATGCGCTATAGAGGAATTGATGAGCTAAATTGTTCGTAGTGTATGAGTGTGAATGAGTGTGTATGGGTGTTTTCAAATACTGGGTTGCAGCTGTAAGGGCATCCGCTGCACAAAACATATGCTGGATAAGTTGGCGGTTCATTCCACTGTGGAAACCCCTGATGAATAAAGGGACTAAGCCGAAGGAAAATGAATGAATGAAATTCAGAAATAAAAAACATCAAGAATGAATGAATGCACCATGTATCTGATGATATGCTTAGGTTTTTTCTCAATAATTATGCCCACTATTGGGTCACAATGTCGACTACACAATAAGTAAATAGGTATGGCTCATTTTTTACATTCAGATTTAACCCTAGATCAAATAAATAAATAAATAAATAAAATCAAGTAAGCTATTCAAAACAAACAACTGAATTAACTTGGCTTACACATAAATAAATGATGGAGCATCGTTCACTGCTAAGCAGATTCATTTCTACGTAGAGTAGCAGCTGACTGGCTGTTCCAAGCAAGATTATTTCAACTCAAATCAATATTTTATGTCCATACAGGCAAGAACCTGTGCAATAAGCGTGATAATACTGCCAGTAAACCTCTCCATTGTGATATAGAGTCATCTTGTCACGGTTTTATTTGCAATAACAACCGAATGACATGCAGTAGCCTATATAGCACAGAGTTAAACTGCATCCACTGTCCATTGGCATCCACGTCAATCTATGTACATTAACCAATCCACTTTGAACTGGGGGAAAAAGTTGAACGCCATTAAAATATTACCACCTGAAAAAAAATACTGTAGTAAAAAAAAATATTTACCCATAACAGAGTACTCGAAAAAATCTGTGGTCGTAATACTGTTGCCATGGTAATACAACTAGCATACTGTAGGCTAATATAAACTAATTACCCAACTTTCTACAACCATACACCACAGATTAGGCTACTGTAGTAAAACCAAAAGTATACTACAGTATGTACTGTATTTGGGCATCCATTCACTTCAGTTAAAACTATTCTCAATCACAAAGTGTTGGAAATAAGCTATTTAATACTCAACCTAAACAATGCACAATAATTTGTCCGCTTTGAACTGGGGAAAAAAGTTGAAAGTCGTTAAAATATTATAACCTGAAAAAAATACTATAGTAAACACTGGTCTTTTTTTAACCATACTAACTAAATTACACTCGTTTTCTACAACCATACACCACAGATTACTGTGGTAAAACCAAAAGTATACAAGTATTAGGTTGCCAGTTCTATTTAGTTAAACCTACAGTATACTCAATAACAAAGTGTTGTAAACCTAAGCTATATACACTCACCGGCCACTTTATAAGGTACACCTTACTAGAGTTGGACCCCCTTTTGCCTTCAGAACTGCCTTAATCCTTCGTGTTATAGATTCAGCAAGGTTCATCAAGCCATTTGAGTATTGTTCAAGAAACCAGACTGAGATGATTCGCGCTTTATGACATGGTGCGTTATCCTGCTGGAAGTAGCCCTCAGAAGATGAGTACACTGTGGTCATAAAGGGATGGACATGGTCAGCAACAATACTCAGGTATGTGGTGTTAACACGATGCTCAATTGGTACTAATGGGCCCAAAATGTGTCAAGAAATGATCCCCCACACCATTACACCACCACCACCAGCCTGAACCGTTGATACAAGGCAGGATGGATCCATGCTTTCATGTTGTTGATGCCAAATTCTGACCCGACCATCCAAATGTGGCAGCAGAAATGGAGCCTCATCAGACCAGGCAACGTTTCTCCAATCTTCTATTGTTTTGGTGAGCCTGTGTGAATTGTAGCCTCAGTTTCCTGTTCTTAGCTGACAGGAGTGGCACCCGGTGTGGTCTTCTGCTGCTGTAGCCCATCCGCTTAAAGGTTGGACGTGTTGTGTGTTCAGAGATGCTCTTCTGCAGACCTCGGTTGTAATGAGTGGTTATTCGAGTTACTGCTGCCTTTCTATAAGCTGGAACCAGTCTGGCCATTCTTCTCTGACCTCTGGCATCAACAAGGCATCTGTGCCCACAGAACTGCCGCTAACCCTAGAGATGGTAGTGCATGAAAATCCCAATAGATCAGAAGTTTCTGAAACACTCGGACCAGCCCGTCTGGCACCAACAACCATGCCACGTTCAGAGTCACTTAAATCCCCTTTCTTCCTTATTCCGATGCTCGGTTTGAACTGCAGCAGATCATCTTGACCATGTCTACATGCCTAAATGCATTGAGTTGCTGCCATGTGATTGGCTGATTAGAAATTTGCATTAACGAGTAGTTGGCCAAATGTACCTAATATAGTGGCCGGTGAGTGTATAATAAAATACATTAAATTTAATATGGTGTCTTTATTCATGCAGGCTTCTAGCGTGCGCACACTCACACACACACAAAATGTCCAGACAATTGTTTCATCCGCGTCACTATATGTACATTAACTAGTCCACTTGAACTATGGGAAAAAGCTGAATGTTGTTAAAATGTTATCACTTAACAAAATACTATGGTAAACAGTGTGTTTTTAACCATAATATAGTAGTCGAAACAAATCCATTGTCGAAAATCTATAGTGGCCATGATCATACAATAACTAGCATACTGTAGGCTACTATAAACAAATGACCTGTTTTTACAACCCTACGCCACAGATTACTCTAGTTAAACCACAAGATTACTACAGAATGTATTACTGTAGGTTATCAGTTCACTTTAGTTAAAACTACAGTATACTCAATAACAAAGTGTTGTAAACCTATAATAAGCTATATAGAGTGTAATACATTCAATTTAATATAGTGTTACTATTCATGCAAGTTTCTAACGCACACAAATGTCCAGACAATAGATTCATCCGCGTCAATCTATGTACATTAGTCCGCTTTGATCTGGGGGGAAAGTTGAACGTCGTTAAAATATTACTAACTGAAAAAATACTGTGGTAAATAGTGTTTTTAACCATACGAAAGTACGGTAATTCTATAGTCACCATGATAATACAACAACTAGCATAGGCTAAACAAATTACCCGTTATCTACTGTACAACCATATACCACAGATTCTATAGCTACGTTTGATTTTACTACAGTAATGTATTAGGTTATCAGTTAACTTTAGTTAAAACTACAGTATACTCAATAACAAAGTGCTGTAAACCTATAATAAGCTATATATAGTGTAATACATTCAATTTAATATAGTGTCTTTATTCATTGCGGGTTTTTAATGCGCGCGCACACAGACAAAATGTCCAGTTTCATCCGCGTCAATCTATGTACATTAACTAGTCCGCTTTAAACTGGGGGGAAAAGTTGAACGTCGTTAAAATGTTAAAAATATAGTGTTGTAAAATAGTGTTAAAAATGTTGCATTTCTAGCTGATATGATAATACATCACCTAGCATACATTAGGCTAATATAAATTAATTACGCAAGTTATTTACACCAGATTGCTGTAGTAAAGCATGCAGGCTACTACAGTAGGTATAAGGTTATCTGTTCACTTCAGTTAAAACTACAGTACGCGATAATAAGTGTTGTAAACCTATAATAAGCTATAGGCTATATATAGTGTAGTACATTCAATTTAATGTAGTGTTTTTATTCATGCGGGCTTCAACGCGCACACATACAGAATGAACACACGGATGACACATTCACTGTCTTGCGAATTTCAGTTTAGATCCTTTTCGCGATCCACAAATGGTGAATAATCAGCTTACACAACCCGACGCTAATAAATGAATTCGCTCCTCCGATCTCTAATACGGCGATGAGTTTACTGATAACTTCACGCAATCGATCGATGTCAAATGTAAGTGCAGAGCATTGTTTTAACACCAGAGCAGATGTGGATGATCTTACCCGCGTGGATCGCAGAGCAAAAGCAGCATCTCATCTGGAAATCTTGTGCTGGGAATCTCGTGCTGCTGCTGTTTTTACATGTTCACCGGAGCGGACTGTCGGATGATGCTCTTCGGGCGACCATTTCTCCGAATAACGCGATGATGATGGTGATGACTCTGAAATCACGAAAGCTACTGCCCACAAATGTGGGAGGGGAGCAACAAAACACTGCCATATGATGATGATGATGAAGGTGAATGCATAAAATGAATCATATTTAATCAATCAAATACAAGACTCAGTGGATTGAAGAATTTAAATGTACTTGAGTCATACTTATATATGTCTGAATTTCATTGCATTTTATTAGAATGGATGCTTTAGTTTTTTTTCAGCATTTTTGTTTTCCCAATAATACCCAAAACCTAAACAATCTTCTAACTCTAACCAATAAATATACATGCAATTAATATTACTAGTTAAATCAATAGTTAGACTGTGACAATGATGCTTAATGTGCCTTTTGTGTGTCACTGCATTAAAGGATTTATGGTCACACTTTACAATATGGTTTCCTTAGTTAATATAGGATGTTTACTAACTAATTATGAACAATAATAGCATCATTTATAAAATCATTTATAAATCATAATGTACTAATGCATTATTAACATCCAAATTCATGCTTGTTAACTTTAGTTCATGCACAGTGAGCTGACATGAACTGTATTTTTATTACATGAACACATGCTGTGTTGTTCATTGTTTGCAAATGAATTAACTAACATTAATACAACCTTATGTATTAAGTGTGACCTAATTTATGTACTGGAGTTATAAATGTGAATGTCCATGCATTTGATTATAGTGAATGCTTTAGATTTTCTCAAGAATTTCATTAAAGTATAATGTGAAAGCTATTATTTTTATCAGGTTTTCCAATAAAGCCCTGAACCTAAGCCATCTTCTAACTCTAACCAATAAAAATACATGTAATCAATATTACTCGGTAGTTAAATCAATAGTTAAACTGTGACAATGACACCTTCAAATAAACTGTAAACATTATTCAAAACATTAGACACTGATGGTGTGGATTTTCTCATGGATGTCCGCTTCAGGATGGAGTAACGCATATCCTTTATGTCTTTATGACTGTTAAGAAAGTTGAATGTTTAAGAGCCTAGATTATAGGATGCCCTTAGTGTCATCCCACTTGAGAGTAAAACTGGAATATGTGTGTCATTGCGTTTCTGTATGCCAAATGATTTGTTTCCTCAGGATCTACCCAGCAAGGTCAGAGGTCATGGAGACCTCTTGAGTGGACCTGGACTCTTGAAGTCTGTTCATATTGTTATTTACTCTGATCTCACGAGGAAACGTAAGTATTTTACGAAATGTATGATTTTAAAGAGGAGGCGTGGCACCTAACCACACCCCTAACCCCAACCGTCACTGGGTGATGAGGAAATCGTACTAAATTGTACGAATTAGCCACTAAATCAAAAAGTTACGAATTGCCGTGAGATTGCGTTGGTATTTTACGTTTTTTCAGTTTAGAAGCTAATTCTTACAAGTTCAGTCATACGAAAATGTATGATTTTAAAAAGGAGGTGTGGCACCTAACCACACCCCTAACCCCAACCATCACTGGGTGATGAGGAAACCGTACTAAATTGTACAAATTAGGTCGTACGAATTCATACGAATTAGCCACTAAATCAAAAAGTTAAGAATTGCTGTGAGATTGCGTTGGTATTTTACATTTTGCCAATTTAACGGCTAATTCGTACGAGTTCAGTCGTACAAAAATGTATAATTTTAAAAAGGAGGCGTGGCACCTAACCTCACCCCTAACCCCAACCATCACTGGGTGATGAGCAAATCGTACTAAATTGTACGAATTCACACGAATTAGCCACTAAATCAAAAAGTTACGAATTGCCGTGAGATTGCGTTGATATTTTACGTTTTGTCAGTTTAGAAGCTAATTCGTACGAGTTCAGTTGTACGAAAATGTACGATTTAAAAAAAAAAGAGGCGTGGCACCCAACCCCACCCCTAACCCCAACGTACTAAATTGTACAAATTCATACGAATTAGCCACTACATCAAAAAGTTACGAATTGCCGTGAGATTGCGTTGTATTTACTATGTTTTAATTATGCCTAAAGTGATAATTGCCATTGAAAAAGTCAGGAAAGTGGGTGTGTCCAGCTCTGTTTAGGTGGGAGTGTCGGGGGAGGGAAAGAGGGAAGGTGCATAAACATTTGCATAAAAATGGGAGTGTCTGTTTGGGCACGTGCTGATTTTCACAGGCAAAACAAACGCAGGGGAGAAAGACAGTGACTGTTTACATGGAAATCAGTAATCGAATTATTTGCCAAATTATTAAATGGTGGACTTAGCTGCAGCTTGGCACTTTCATTCAGGAACATTTCCTGCATGCCCCCGTAACAAACGAGATATTGAAAGCGAGGAACTGCTGGAGAGTGGAGTTTTAATGGAGTGTTTGATACCGTACAGCGAATGGGAGAAAAAAAAACCCTCCGCATTTCTCTGTAACTTAGATGCACTCGGTAGGTAGCGTCAGAAAGCCGTGTGTGTATAGACTATCCTGTCACAAAATGCAGCGAAAATTCTACACGACAGTAATAGTTTGCTTGTGGTGTTTACATGTTTACATTGGGAGAGCAGCATTTACAGCAGATGTTTCAGTCCATAATATTGCAGTGATATTAACACTGTAAACTTAGTAACTTAGAAATAATTTTGACTAAGGCATGTCTTTAAACACTGAAAGAGCGCTGCTGACAATACGAACTAACTTTGCCATCTGAATAAACAAGCAAAGACCACTGATCACACACTTACCAAATCAACACCAACTGGAGCCGTGTCTTTTTTTAAAGGAGACGAGCGGCAAATCGGGATTTCACCATTTCCAGATGCGAAAAGCTCTCGGGTAAACAATGTTCCTTACAAACGCATTTCTGCGGCATCACACGCACTGTAATCCACACGTGAGTCCAGCTGTGCTCTCAGAGCGGGAAATGAAAACAAAACCTTCGTTGCAGCACATTACGACCCAAACTGACGACCCATGTCTCCAAACAATTCTTCTTCTTCCACTTGTTTTAGCAACACAACATGGCGTCTCTCTGCCGTCTGAACACTGTAACAGGTATAAACTTTATTCGAAGCTATCATGCATATTAATGAAGTTGCGCCGCATACACAATAGAGCGCGCTGATTGGTTTGAACCAAGTCTTTCTCATGAATTAATGCTGCACACTCAGAGACGTCACGATGTACTCGCAGGTACAGACATCCACTCTCTACGCTGGATTTACACGCAAGTATCTAATCACCGTGACACAGCTTAAAAAATTTGTTTCAAACCGGAAGAACGAATTTGCTCTAAATAATGCAAAAACAACCAATTTTTACTTTTTAGTGCAATATATGTGTCCTAATTAGGCATGGGACGATAACCGTTTTCAAGGTATACCGCGGTTTGGAAAATGTCAAGGTTTTAAAACCGTCAAAATTTTCTGCAATACCGTTCCTAAGGTATGTGCACGATTTATTTAATTTACATTTTTTTTTGTCTCGTTTTTTTAGGACATCAGTATCTTCAGCAGAAAATATATCTAAAGATGCCGTTTTAAATTGCAAAAAATCTGTTTTTGAAACAAATGACAACAGCAGAATTCAATAATTAATGTAGCCTGACATGTTTACTCTTCCAAAATATTTTAAATGTTTCTCAAAATAAAATATATTGTTTTCAAAAGAGTAAACAGTTTTAGTTCTTAACCCAGACATTTAAAAAGAATATATTTTAGAGCAGTAATCATAATACCGTGAAACCGTGATTTTTTTTTCCAAGGTTATCATACCGTCAAGATCTCATACCGGCCCATGCCTAGTCCTAATAGTACGGAGACCCGGAAGGGACGTGATGGTGGAAAAAAAAACTGAGTGGGAGAAAAAAAAATGGGTGGGAGAAAAAAAAAAACAGTGATAGGAAAATATATATTTTTTTAAGTTTTTGCGTTCCCTCGCAAAGATTGCGTTCCCTCGCAAAACTGTTTTTCCACAAACACTTCCTGTTCACTTAAGTGAATTCATCAATGAATTCATACATGTCAACCCTCCCGTTTTTGACTGGATTATTCCGTATTTTACTATTCTATCCTGCTTTCATATCATTCAGTATCAGCGAATGCATATGAGCCAACGACTGGTATAAGCGCTGACTGACAGAAGCGCTCCGTATGATAAACTGATCCCAGATCAGTACACACCAACGTTACACCTCTGTTATCAAACAAGTGAGGAGCAGCAAATTAATCTCTCGTTTTTTATTTGATTACAGTGGTGTCACTGTATAATGCACAGATCTATAATGAAAGTATTCCATTGCTTTCGTATCTGTTTGTGCATTAGTTCGTCATTAGGTGTGTTTAAAATAAAACACGCAGTACGGACATGTTTACATATTATTAAGAGTATTTGTCTTGTCTAAACATAGACCCGAATATACCAAAATGCCCAGCAATTTCACTCCTCTTTAGATGGCGTGTACAGAAGCTGATCTGGGATCAGTTTATCATACGGAGCGCGTCTGTCAGTCAGCGCTTATACCAGTCATTGGCTGATTCAGAGGTTGCATATGAAGGGTGATGATCGACGCACAGCTTTAATGGAAAGAAAGTGAATGAAGACTTTTTTATATTCATTCCAGCGTGTTTTCAGGATTAAAAATACACAAGAAAGATGGGAAAATAATGAATAATGTGTTGATAGCAGAATAGAATTGTAAAATACGGGATTATCCAGGCAAAAACGGGAGGGTTTACATGTATGAAGTGAACAGGAAGTGTTTGTGGAAAAACAGTTTTGCGAGGGAACGCAAAACATCTTTGCGTGCCATCGCAAAACATCTTTGCGTTCCCTCGCAAAACATCTTTGCGTGCCCTCGCAAAACATCTTTGCGAGGGAACGCAATCTTTGCGAGGGAACCCAAAAACTTTTAAAAATATATATTTTCCTATCACTGTTTTTTTTTTTTCTCCCACCCATTTTTTTTTTCTCCCACTCAGTTTTTTTTCCACCATCACGTCCCCTCCGGGTCTCCGTATAATAGTGTTTATAGCAGCGTGGGACACATATATGACTGTCAACAGCTCAACAAATGTGTTTTGGTGTTTCGTAACCCTTTAAATAGTAAATAAAAAAATATTTGCCGTCTTTCATGGTCATCCATTAATAGGCACAGGAAGGCAAACCTGTTGTCGTTTAATTAAAGGTGCTGTATGTCAGTTTTTGACTCTTCTAAAGCATAAAAATACCATAATATGTGTGCAGATATTTAAGAAACATCCCAAGTGAATATTCTTGTTTAACTGAAAAACAATGCTGAAGTCAGATATTCTGCTTTGAAAATGTTTTTTTCCGTGCTGGAACGCTGTCTGTGTTTAGGCAAATTTAACTTGCACAATGTTAGTTTAGCCAATTATAATTCAGCACGCCGGGTTGCCATGGTCGAAAACAGCGTATTTCATTCATTCATTCATTCATTCAGAAAGGCTCTGAAAGCATGCATCCGTGACCGAAATAGACAGAATCAGACGTCAAAATGACACAGACTCAGTTTCACATGAGGTTATTAATTAGCAAATGATGTAAATATTACGAGCGTAAACATTAGGTGAGCAGGTTACATTGTAACCCTGTGTCCTAACAACACGCTTTGTGACGAGATATGCAGTGATGAGCAATTTGGCTGTTTGCACCAGACGAAACACGACAGAAATGTAAATACAGCCATTCAGAAGCACAGAATAAGCACTCACTCACGAAATGATAAAGTTTAGATTCTATTCAAACTCACATTGTTAGCATTTAGCACTGAATAAAGCACATGAGGTTTACACATGAGGTCATAGGTTTCTGTTGTTCAGCTGTGAGAAATCGAAGCCATTTCTAATATATCAATTCGAGGTGTTGGTTAGAACCAAAACTCCTTTTAATATTCCCTCTATCGCGTGTCGTTGCTTTTATTTAGAACACAGTTTAAATCACTCACTCCTGTCCTCAATCTGGCATCCCGCATTTGCGTCTATTTTGATCCAGAAGTGCAATACCTAGTTCAACCACTGGGTGTCAAACGTACATACTGCACCTTTAATATCACAAATGTCATTGAGAACCACTTAATATCCCTCAAAACACTGTAAACAAAAGATTAATTTATGAATTAGATGTAGTTCTAATTTAACTGTACATAATCTGTAATGTGAATTGGACGCTGACAACAGGGAGTGCGGATCCAAACGCAGGGTTTATTGAACAGAGAATGGTCAGGCAAGCAACAGTCAACACAGGAGCAAATAGATGCATACGGCCAATCCAGAGTCGTAGTCAAATAAACAGGCAGATGGTCAAAAGGCAGACAGGAATAAACAAACAAAACAAAGCAAGGTTCAAAAACACAGAAGGCAAGGAAAACGTGTCGTAATGTTCACAGTTCAGTATAACAAGACTCAGCAACATGTGTGTGTTTGAGAGGTGTATATATAGTCTGTGTAATTAGTCCTGAACAGCTTCAGCTGTGTCTGTTTGCAATAGGGATCTAGGCCAGGTGTGTGAGTGGTGCATGACTGAATATGTAGTTCTTTTCTCTGATCTGCATGTTTACCAGTGATCTGCACAGGCTGGATCGCTGGTTATTAATCTGGGGTCGCCACAGCGGAATGAACCGCCAACTTATCCAGCATATGTTTTTCGCAGCAGATGCCCTTACAGCTGCAACCCATCTCTGGGAAACACCCATACACACTCATTCACACTCATACACTACAGACAATTTAGCCTACTCAATTCACCTGTACCGCATGTCTTTGGACTGTGGGGGAAACTGGAGCTCTCCGGGTGTTGCGGTTTCCCCCACAGTCCAAACACATGTGCTATATTGAAATTGACAAACTAAATTGGCCATAGTGTATGTGTGTGAATGTAAGAGTGCAGTGATGGGATGAAGCTGGAAGAGCATTCGCTGCGTAAAACATATGCTGGATAAGTTGGCGATTCATTCCGCTGTGGCGACCCCAGATTAATAAAGGGACTAAGTCGAAAAGAAAATGAATGAATGGATGAATCAATAATGTTCCTTGGTAGTTAAATCAGTAAACTGTGACAAGGACACCTTAAAATAAAGTATAACTATTATTTGAGACATTAAAGTAGACACTTATACTTAATATGCTTTCTGTGTTTATTTATTTGAGAATTGAGTCTCATTTTTATTCCTGCGTGTATATACAGTATGAAGTCAATTCTCTTTATGTGTGTCATTCTTGTATAATTATTTAAAGCGTGTTTGTGTTATCTGTATTTAAAAAAAAATATATGCCACTTTGAAGGTTTGCTGAAGGTGCTGCAGGCAGCAAGATATGCAAAACATACATAATTTAATTGAAAACTCTCATTAAATTTACAGCATTCTGACTGAACATCAATTATGGATATAATTCAATAGCATCCCACATGATAACTTATAGAAAAAAACTATAATGTAATTTGCTACAGTGTGGTTCAAAAACTTGTTTTTGAATTGTTGTACATCACTTGAACATCAACAACTATACAGATAACACAAACATATTTTAAAATGCACTTTATTAGGTACACCTGTCCAACTGCTCGTTAACGCAAATTTCTAATTAGCCAATCACATGGCAGCAACTCAATGCATTTAGGCATGTAGACATGGTCAAGATGATCTGCTGCAGTTCAAACCGAGCATCAGAATGGGGAAGAAAGGGGATTTAAGTGACTTTGAGCGTGGCATGGTTGCTGGTGACAGACGGGCTGGTCTGAGTATTTCAGAAACTGCTGATCTACTGGGATTTTCACGCACAACCATCTCCAGGGTTTATAGAGAATGGTCTGAAAAAGAGGAAATATCCAGTGAGCGGCAGTTCTGTGGGCGCAAATGCCTTGTTGATGCCAGAGGTCAGAGGAGAATGGCCAGACTGGTTCCAGCTGATAGAAAGACAACAGTAACTCAAGTAAAGATTGAAGAAACGTTGCCTGATCTCATGAGTCTCCATTTCTGCTGCCACATTCGGATGGTCGGGTCAGAATTTGGCATCAACAACATGAAAGCATGGATCCATCCTACCTTGTATGAACGGTTCAGGCTGGTGGTGGTGGTGTAATGGTGTGGGGGATATTTTCTTGGCACGCTTTCGGCCCATTAGTACCGATATGGAGCAAATCGGTATACTGCATTTCGTTTCCACTGCATTTAGTTTCCTTGTACTTGTACATGTGTAATGTCAATAAAGTTGAATCTAATCTAAATTTCTGAGGAATATTTCCAGTACCTTGTTGAATCTATGCGGTTCTGAAGGTAAAAGGGGGTCCAACCCGGTACTTGTAAGGTATACCTAATAAAGTGGCCAGTGAGTATACTGTATTTTTAGACTGAATTTTTAGTTTGCATCCGAATTAAAAAGTTATTCGTATATGCAGAAAGCATATCAAGCATAAGTGTCTACTTTAATGTTTTGAATAATGTTTACACTTTATTATTTTTTTTACAAATTATTTTTTGCTGACTGTATGAACTGCTTCTTTAAAATGAGCTGATCCAACAAAATACTTGAGGGTTTTTTTGGCACAACAAAATAGTTTTTGCAAATTTAAGTGGATTGAACAAAAAACTAATAAGTTTACTACATTGATTTGTGTTGGGACAACATGGAGTTGTGAGGAACCTGATTTACTACTGATTTAACTGATGAATATTGATTAATTACATGGTTACAGGTGACACGGTGGTAGCACTGTTGCCTCACAGCAAGAAGGTCGCTGGTTCAAGTCCCAGCTGGGTCAGTTGGCATTTCTGTGTGGAGTTTGCATGTTCTCCCTGTGTTGGCGTGGGTTTCCCCCACAGTCCAAACACATGCGCTATGGGGGAATTGATTAACTAAATTGGCTGTAATGTGTGTGTGTGTGTGTGTGTGTGTGTATATGAATATGAGTATGGGTGTTTCCCAGTACTGGGTTGCAGCTGGAAGGGCATCCGCTGTGCAAAAGATGTGCTGGATAAATTGGCGGTTCATTCAACTGTGGTGACCCCTGATGAATAAAGAGACTAAGCCGAAGGAAAATGACTTCTGTAAACTAAGTATGACAGCAGAAATTAAATAGACAAACTGTAATAAACATTTATGAATAAACGTGCGAGTGTGTTGTGTTTATTCATTAGGTATAATATTCTGCCGTTTACTGCACTGCACTTGTATTTACTTCTTATTAGAAAAGCCCTGCATAATCTGCCGTAGTGAGTTCTTGTTCTAGTTACACATTGTGCAACGATGCACATTTACTCAGTCATGTGCAAAAGGGTGGAATGGGTCACACAATGACCATATTTAACAAACAGCACATCAACACTTCTCTGATGCATCTGTAATTAACAGGCATTTCTCTCTCGTCGTATTAAGAAGATGCGCATCAGAAAGGGCTTCATACTCACATCACACACACACACACACACACACACACACACACACACACACAAACTCGTATCATTGTGCACAGCATGTAATAAGCCATTTCTCTGCATGGGATTTTCATCTGACTGGAATATGAAGGTTTTTCATAGTGGCTTGACTGATATGGATTTTTTTTAATGCTTCTGGCGGTATCTGAGGCTCGTGTTCATTTGGTTGTTATGTGCTTTCAGGGGCTGATGTATCTGAAATAGATTAGAGCTGAAAAACAGACTTAAAAGGAGAAAAAAAAATATCACAATGGCATGAGTGTCTCATTTAAAAAAAATAATAAATGTAGAATAGTTGACATTTTAATCAAAAATGTTTATTTGTTCTTGAGTTCTGGTTATTTAATTTTATATAAAGCTAGATGTACACATTTTTACTAAAATTATATATATATATATAGTGGTAAAAATATGTATATGAACAGTTGAAGTCAGAATTATTAGCCCCCCTTTGAATTTTTTTTGCTTTTTTAAATATTTCCCAAATTATGATTAACAGAGCAAAGAAATTTCCACAGTATGTCTGATAATATTTTTTTCTTCTGGAGAACTAAACTCGACTAAAATAAAAGCAGTTTTAAATTTTTTATTAAACATTTTAAAGAATATTATTAGCCCCTTTAAGCTATATATTTTTTCAATAGTCTACAGAACAAACCATCGTTATACAATAACTTGCCTAATTACCCTAACCTGCCTAATTAACCTAATTAACCTAGTTAAGCCTTTAAATGTCACTTTAAGCTGTATAGAAGTGTCTTGAAGAATATCTAGTCAAATATTATTTACTGTCATCATGGCAAAGATAAAATAAATCAGTTATTAGAGATGAGTTATTAAAACTATTATGATTAGAAATGTGTTGAAAAAATCTCTCTGTTAAACAGAAATTGGGGAAAAAAAATAAACAGGGGGGCTAATAATTCTGACTTCAACTATATATATATATATATATATATACACACACAAGGTTTCCGCTACATTCATTCTTCCGTGGCAGGCCGCCACACCAAAATTCATCCCGCCACGGCTACATTACAACGAATTTAAAACATTCAGTCGTGTTTTTTTAAATAGCGGGTTATAATCGCACCAAAACATATTGAAATGTAAGCGAATTAAACAGCACAAACTTTTCTGTAACCGTAGTGCTCTGCGCTATTTGTTCAACCCTTTAAGGTGACATGCTGACTGACTGACTGACTGACAGCTGTGTGATGCGTGAGTCCAGCAAACACGGCGTAGCTTTCAGTTAAGATGAACACAGTTTCCATAATTATACTTTATTTATAAAGGTCATTGGCTCTGCATACAATGACTTTATCTTGCTGGAGTTTATAGCCGTTTCACTTTACTTCAGGACGCATTAATGTCGCAAAACACACAAAAACACACTAAATCGCACTTCAGCAGTGTTTATTTGACAGCGCACATAAAGATCTGCACTTGAGCAGAGTATATTTGAGGGCGTGCAAGACGTTTTGTGCACGAATAGAGGAAATCGGCGCGCAAGCAAAGAGATTCGCATGCTCGTATTACATGAATGCGATCTCGACTTGATACTGCATGTAATATTTGTCTTTAAAATAGTTGGCAGATCTGTGTAAAAAAAAAAAAGCCTGCCACCACAGCTGGAAAAAATCCTAGAGGAAACACTGTTTATATATATATATATATATATATATATATATATATATATACATAAACACACACACACACATGTATATACAGTTGAAAGCAGAAGTTTACACACACTGTATAAAGGCACATAACCATTTAATAAAAGTCAGATGTTAATGTGACTAAACGTTTTCTCTTTTAGGTAAGTTAGGATGATCACATTTGTTTCTGTTCTGCTTAATAGCAGAATAATGAGAGAGAGATTTTTGGAGAAATTGTTCTAACTTTTCCTGAAAGTCAAGTTTACATACAATAAGATTATTATGCCTCTGAAAAAGCTCAGATGATGGTGTCAAGGTTTTGGAAGTTTCTGATTGGCTAATTGACAACATTTGAGTTAATTGGAGGCACAACTGTAGAATAGTATTAAAGGAAAACCTCAAACACACTGCTTCCTTGTGTGACAACATGGGAAAATCAACAAGCCAGAATCAACACAAAAGCCAGATTACAATTAGCTAAATTACACTGGGAAAAAGACTAATGTTTGGAGACATGTCCTGTGGTCTGATGGAGCTAAGATTGAACTGTTTGGCCATAATGCAACCCAGGCTCATTCTGAAAATGTAGTCCTGTGGACGCTGCGAAATACGGCCCGGGAGGTACGTATTTTTACAGTTTTTGTTTTCACGAATCTGCGAGAGGCCGATGTGTGCGCTTTTTCGTATCTTAAATGTATCTCGCGAGTGCCGTTCGCGCCCGCGCTGTTCTCGCGTAAACCTACCAGAGGCCGCTGTCGACCGACCGTCTGTCTGAATGACTGAATGATTGACTGGGCGATCGGCCAATCGACTGACCCACCCTCCTCCTTCCCTAAACCCAACCAATTTTACAGTTTGACCCGCCCACCCACATACTTCCCTAAACCCAACCAATTTTACAGATTGACCCGCCCACCCACTCAATCGGCCAGTAGCTCAATCCTACATAAAATTTGTGGGCAGAGTTTAAAAAGCTTGTGCGAGCAAGACAGCCTACAAATCTGACTCAGTTACACCAATTCTGTCAGGAGGAATGGGCCAAAATTTCTGCAAACTATTGCAAGTTCCTTAATACATTAAAACATTTGACCAAAGTTATACAGTTTAAAAGCAAAGCTAAAAAAATACCAAGGAAATGTGTGTAAACTTTTGACTGTCTAGAAATTAATAAAAAAATAAAATAAAAAATTCTCTCATTATTCTGGCATTTAGCAAAATAGTAAACGTTTAGTATGACTTACCATCAGACATTTTTTTTTAAATGGTTATGTTCCTTTTTTTAGGGTGTATGTAAACTTCTGGTTTCAACTGCATATATGAAGAGTTCAGACGCAAAAGCCGCTAAACGCCACTTCCGCCAAAAATGAGCTAATGACATTGAGTAAATGCTTTAGGCACGTAGTACATGTTCAACAAATAAATTTGCTTCTAATAATCCAAATCCCAGCGTCCCATCTCATTGGCTGGCTCTAGCCAATACTGACTTTGCTGCTCTTTTATTGGTATACATTTCCGTAGAGTTAATGTTATTTATCAAACATCTTTTGAGAAATTAGTAAAAAAAAAACTAAATAATAAAATGATCATAAAAATTATTCTTCTGCAGCCGAGTCCCGTTGGCTACCGGCATTGTTCATTGGTCAGGCATCAGCCAATAAAACAGCTTTACCCCTGCCCCGCCCCTCCCCGCGCCTCTGCATCTATGAGTGCACAGATGAGTTCTGCTACAGAGATTGAGCAAGATGTGTAGCAAAATCAGAGCGCGGGAGATTTGTAATTGAACAGGCAAATCTAAGAGGTTGTGAGTGCCGACCTGTGGTTGTACAGCGAAGCTGCAATCAAATTTGACGTGCACATCTGTGTCTGTCAATTTGTATTTGTGAATTTACAAATGCAAAACTATTGATCTGCAACTTCGAATTCAAAACACAAGTGTGTTGATTATTGTGTGTGTGTGCAAATCGAGGGATTCAGCTGTTCACATCAGAGCTGTGAGTGTACATTTCAACCTACACATACAAATATTATTTGTACAAGTAGGGCTGGGCGGTTTTTTCGATTTTTTCGATTAATTCGAATTTACGTTTTAAGACGATTTTATTTTTTACAAAATCGAGGAATCGCGGTTTTTTAATAAAAATATTAAAGCCGCTTTTCCACTATCGTGCCAAACCGTTCTAAACTGTTAGACAACCGTGCTGAATTGTGCTGATTCTGTGTGTTGACGTCGCGGCTCTGTTGATGAGCTACCACAGCTGGTAGCGGAAGCGCGCCAGGGCGGACCGGCCATTGGGAACACCGGGACATTTTCCCGCTAGAGCAACAACAGCCCCGCAGTCAGCCAGCCAGCTTCGCGAATGTTTCCATGCGCGTCGTGCTGTTGTTCGCGTCCCGCAGCCGTCTGTGTCTCCCGCGCGAGCTGCGAGACGGGGACCCGCGCACCACCTGAAGGACGGTTACGGCGTGTTGTAAATGTCGGTCACCGCAGAAAGTCAAATCTTTCTTTAATTTGGACTTTTGCTTGAATTACGGAGTGGCACAGTAGCTGTCAAGGTACTGTATGAATTAAATCATAACCCATATATGCACCAATAAACAAGTAAAATAAATGAATGAATAAAATAAATATGGATTCTTAAATGTCGGCAGTTTTTACTCCAAAAAATATCAATACGTATCGACAAATGTTTTATAAAAATAAATTAAGCAATTTCCAACATTTCAGCTATAGGCCATTATACGATTCAGTTAAATATAAGAGACATTTAAATATAGATAGATATGTAACAGGTTTCTGTGGGGTTTTTTTTTGTTCACGGTGATCTTTAATATATACTGGGTGATGGAGCTACGCACAAATATTTTCTAAAACGTCAAGCAGATATTTGTCTACAGCTCGTTAGTTATTTATGAAGACAAAAAATAATTAAAATAACAAAAATAAAACTATAAAATTACAAAGATAAAAAGAGCAGCATTCTGCTAAATATAGTCCTTTATATCCTGATATGCTATGTGTTGTTTCATTCGTTTTTTTATATTTAACTTGATGCATTCGTTATTTAATATTTAAATACTGAAATCGTTTAAATGGTTTTATTTTACCATCAAAATGTAGTATATTTTATATCATTACCAATTTTTGATATAAAACCGCTGTTATTTTATTGATTGTTATGAAATAATGGTCACACTTTATTTTGATGGTCCGTTAGTTGAATTTAAGATACATTGCAACTAATTCTTAGTAGATTATAAGTAGGTTGTTAGGTTGGGGTTAGGGTTAGTGTAAGTTGACGTGTACTTGCAAAGTTTCTTATAGTCAGTTAAATGTTTGTTGAAGGATTGTTAAATGTCAGTATCAACAGATATTAAGCTGAGAGTCTACTAATACTCAAATGGACCATCAAAATAAAGTGTTACCGAAATAATTTAAGTGCTATATTTTTTATTAGTGAAAGTGCCCGCTCACTTTGACAAGGCCTGTCTAAATATATATTTCTGCCATGCCACTAATACAGATAAACTATTGTTGCATTATCATTGTTTTTTTTTCTGTTATGTACAGAGATTTGAATATTTATTTCCCCTCCAATCCTTTTTAATCTTCAAGTTACATTTTGGTCATTTTCTCTCCAAATAAAATTTGCCCAAAGCTGCACAACATATGACCTGCTGTGACTTCTATTGTAGCTATGTTTAGCATCCCTATATGAGAGAGTGCCATAACCGCGTTTAGTCACACTATTGCTTTTCTTTTACAAGTGAGCATGAAAAAAATAGTTTCAGCATTTATTTAAATTTAAATGAACAAGGTAAGCTGGTAAGGTAGTTACACAGTAAAAATTTTTTTATAAAAAAATAAATAAAAAATCGAAATCGAAATCGTGAATCGGTCAAACTTTATGAAAAAAAAATCTAGATTTTTTTTTTTTGCCATATCGCCCAGCCCTAATTACAAGTTCTCACATTTAGATTTGCAAGCTCTCGAGTTTAGCTACTGATCTACCTTCATAAAAAGACTAAAGACTGAATCTCTTTATTTTTGTGTTTTTCAAGCACAGATTTGAATGCAGCGATTTGAAGGATTAATAAACGTATGCAAATCTCCATCATTTATAGTTTATGTTGCGTGGGTGTTGAGATCTCGATCTTTTAATGACTAATCGTGCAGCTTACACTGAATGCATTAATGCAGGCTAAACAAGTAGTGACAGAAAACACCTTTAATAACCTAAGAAACCCAGCAAACAAGTTTTAATGGAGTGGGTGTTGAGAGTGTGGATCAGTATAGGTATCTGGGAACTGTTTTAGATAATAAATTGTCCTTTTCTGTTAATACTAATATTTTGTGTAAGAAGGGGCAACAAAGACTATACTGCTTACAGAAATTAAGATCTTTTAATATAGATAAATCACTCATGTGCATGTTTTACAGTTCATACATTCAGTCACTGCTATCCTTTTCTTTGCTTTGTTGGTTCAATTCTCTAAGTGTGAAAAATAAGAGTTGTTTGGAGAAAAGTGTGCACCTAGGAGAAAAAAAACAGGGAGAAAACAGATGAGCATGGCTCAGTTATACCATAGACAAGTTTTGAGTAAAGCTCAGAGAATTCTGTCAGATGATTCCCATCCTATGCACCACAAGTTTTATCTTCTCCCTTCTGGTATTCGATATAGAACTCCTATTAGTAAAACAAATCGGTTTAAACTTTCATTCATCCCCTCAGCTGTAAAGTTTTAAAATTTAGGGTAGAATTGTATTGTACAATGTGCTTTTGTGTATTATGTGTGACATGCTATGCTGCAACCAAATTGCCTTCGGGAAATGAATAAAGACTGACTGATCCCCAATAACCCACCACAACTTCTTCCGTCATCATCATATTTCACAGGAAAGCCTAAATGCTTTCATACATGTGATTTGAATGACGCGAGAGGCGATCACTCTGTGATCCTTACAAGTTTAGGATTAATCTACAAGTAGAAAAAAATGTATTAATGCACGGGTCACATGTTCTGAACAATGGGTTGTGATCGAATTCTAAGGAATTTTTGATGATTTTAACTTCAACCTATGCTCTAACAGACTAATCCTTGCATTAATAGTTTAATACTGTTTTAACTAATTACATGAACTTATGCTGATGTGTTTATCCTCATATAACCTTATGTGCTTAACCTCATATAATTTTGCTCCATAACAGCTGTGCCTTTGTGTGACTGATAACCGAGAAGTTAACTCCTCGGTACTTGTTATCAACAAAATGTTACATCTCTTCTCTCAGAGTGTGCTCATTTACAGGAACAATAACGGACGGGAGGAGCTCAAGCTCACACTCTTGCAGGCTCTGTTATGTGTATGCGTAACGTTTTCTGTGCAGATTTGCTGTTCTACCTAACAACTGATGATTGAACTGATCTGGATGGAGGATCTTTCTTACTGAAGCGCCCCCGGGCGGGGCCGAAGAGAAATCGTCATTATACACTTGGCTCCGAGGGTTAGAGAGTGTTGTGGAATGCCCACATGTAAACCTCATACTGTAAAGGGTTTATTCTGCAGCCCAGAGCACTCTGTATGCTTTATCCATTTGAATCATTAAATTAATTTAAACTTATTTGAAACATCTGACCGATCTAGAACCTGGGGGACTAGGGGAAAGTCCAACAATGTGTGTGTATATACTGTATGTATTAGGGGTGTAACGGTTCACAAAAATCACAGTTCGGTTCGATACGACACAGTGGTGTCAAGGTTCGGTATGTTTTCGATACAGCAAAAAAAGAAAAAAGCCAGAGGATTTCTCTGATTGAAATCTTTTTAATATATTAAAACTAACATTATAAAATCTCTCTTCTTTTTTTTTTTACTTTGAACAGTGATATAAAGCTATACTTCTGGGGTTTCTGCTTAGCAGCAAATAAAACAAATCCTTCTTTATACTCAAAACCAAAAAGCTGCTTCTAAAAATAAATGTAATATTTTAGTAGTTAAACAAAAAAAAAGAAAAGAACAATTTAGTTTTTATGTGGAACTCAGTTTCAATAAATTTTTAAGTCATTTTTTATTTTCAGAAAGTGTCCCCCTTTTCTTCAGACAGCACAGATCTGCTTGATTTGACTGTCACCTGCCATTTCAGTGGACCTGAAAGCAGGAATGATTATCTGACTGAAATGGGCTTATGAAGGAATAATGTAACGGGCTCTATTACATTTAACATTTTCTTAAAACCTGAAATTTCCACTACTGATTAAGGTCTTATATCCACAGCTATAAATGTACCAATCGCCTCTGTGATTTGTTTTGCCCCGTTCGAATCTGTAGAAATTGCCTGTTTGAATGCTGCTGTGTCTAGTTTTCGTCTAATTCCAGTTAGTGATTCCGTGATGTCAGTGTAAATGAGTTGACATGTTCAAATATTACCGCTAAAATAGCTTACTGTCATAGCAGATGTCATTGTCACTCTCTTGCCATCACCCTCATAACTTACACGGAAACCAAAGTGCTCCCAAACGCCAGACCCGCTGTTGTTTATGGGAGGATTACATTAATGTTACTAGCCATTTTGCGAGCTAGTGCAGCTTGTCCCTGACCACTGTTGCCAACTATTTTCAACGAAAAGGCGCTAAGCTCTGCCCGAAAAGGTGCTAAAAGTCGCTAGATTACGTCATACGCTAGTTTGCATATTACTGACATCATCACGTTCTACCATTTCTGTTTGTTTAACAGCCTAAGGTAAATAAATGGGGTATTTATATTTGCACTACGCTTTATGTAAGCATGTCATCTTAACTAAATGTATTGCTGTTTGAATACAGTATATCATTATAGATGAGTAGTGAATTTGCAGTAATCGCTCAGACGTAATAAACTCAGACAAGTTCTGAAACTCACTTAAAACATCTCTGATTGTGAACAAAAAAAGAATAAACGGTCAAATTAAATAGTTAAAATAAAGGAGAAGTATATTGGTTTGACTGTACAAGGGAAATACCTTCACACTGCCGGTGCTAAATTATTTGCCGTCGGTACGCAGAGGGGTGATCTGCTGTCAGGCTGCAGGTGGGAGAGGCTGCTGTACGAGGACTGGGTCACCTGTCAGTGCTGGGGGGAGGCAGGGGAGGGGCCGGCGGCATCACCCGCAGCTCGTTGAGAAGAGTAGGAACAGTACAGTAATGGACAAACGACAGTCTAGAAAAATCTCCAGTAACACACAAAGTCGCTAGATTTGTCTCTAGTCGCTTTTTTAAAAATTTGTGGCTAGGGGGGTCTGAAAAGTCGCTAAATCTAGTGACAAAGTTGCTAAGTTGGCAACACTGTCCCTGACTGGAGTAGTGTGGAGGTGGGCGGGGAAAGCAGCATGTTGCCTGGCACGTCCACGTCATTTGGGATGCCTTGTTGACCGTTGTTGCACTGAAAACATTATATTCTGTACACTTATTCTCTTTTATCTTTTTAGATATTAGTCTGAATCGTTCGGTTTGTAATGCGTACCGAACCGAAAGCCTCGTACCGAACGGTTCAATACGAATACGCATATCGTTACACCCTTAATATATATATATAT
This sequence comes from Danio kyathit, assembly GCA_903798195.1. Taxonomy (NCBI): domain Eukaryota; kingdom Metazoa; phylum Chordata; class Actinopteri; order Cypriniformes; family Danionidae; genus Danio; species Danio kyathit. Next base: position 65,951,760 of record LR812527.1, read on the forward strand.
ATATAGGGCAACGCAGTGGCGCAGTAGGTAGTGCTGTTGCCTCACAGCAAGAACGTCGCTGGGTCGCAGGTTCGAACCTCGGCTAGGCTGGGTCAGTTGGCGTTTCTGTGTGGAGTTTGCATGTTCTCCCTGCGTTCGCGTGGGTTTCCTCCGGGTGCTCCTGTTTCCCCCACAGTCCAAAGACATGCAGTACAGGTGAATTGGGTAAGCTAAATTGTCCATAGTGTATGAGTGTGAATGAGTGTGTGGATGTTCCCAGAGATGGGTTGCGGCTGGAAGGGTATCCGCTGCGTAAAATCGTGCTGGATAAGTTGGCGGTTCATTCCGCTGTGGCGACCCCGCAAGGGACAAAAAGCCGACAAGAAAATGAATGAATATATATATATATATATATATATATATATATATATATATATATATATATATATATATATCCTGTGATGTGACTATTGTAGATACATACATTTATATACACACATATTTACACACACACACACACACACACATAGATATATTTATATATAGTTGAATCACAATTATTAGCCCTCCTGAATTATTAGCCCCCCTGTTTATTTTTTTTCCCCAATTTCTGTTTAACAGAGAGAAGGTTAGGATAATTAGTATAATTATGGTTGTATAATGATGGTTTATTCTGTAGACTATTGAAAAAAAGGCGCTAATAATTTTGTCCTTAAAATGGCTTTTAAAAAATAAAAAAAACTGCTTTTATTCTAGCCAAAATAAAACAAATAAGACTTTCTCCAGAAGAAAAAAATATTATCAGACATGCTGTGAAAATTTCTCTGCTCTGTTCAACATAATTTGGGAAATATTTAAAAAAGAAAAAAAATTCAAAGGGGGGCTAATAATTCTGACTTCAACTGTACATACATATATACATATATATATATATATATATATATATATATATATATATATATATATATATATATATATATATATATATATATAAAATTATTATTATTATTATACAATGATGAGCATGTTATTTTATATTTGACTGTTCAAAGTCTGCACTTGAATACTGTTATACTCCCAAGAAAACCATAAGGCACTGTTTGTTTAACTTTGATTTTTGCTCTATATACGTGTCATTTATTATAATTTATGCAGATGCACTGCATAAAAAAGACTTGATTATCTCAGTTGATTAAATTAATGAAATCTTCTCAAATAGAGGTATTCAGATCATCTTGTTATCGCAATATACTGTATATCACAGCAAAACAAAGCATCGCACTGTCACATTTTTCCAATATAGTCCAGCCCTATCTGTGAGGGGTGTGCTTATTTATGCTGAGCACTGTACATACAGTCAAGCCTGAAATTTCCATACCCCTGCAAATTCTGACGTTAGCAGCTAATGCGCCTCTGTGGAATTGCCCCAAATTATGGCAATGCCCTTCGATACCCAGCTGAGAAGCCCCTGTGCAAGGCACCAAACTCTTAATTACTCCCTGGGCACTGGAAGCAATAGCTGCCCTCTGCTCCGGGTGTACGCTCATAGTGTGTGTTTGTGTGGGTGCTCTCACTCCTCACTCAAAATGTGTGTGCGTTATGTTTCAATCCTGATTTTGTACCTATTATTGCAGAGTTACTGTGTTTATTTTATTTTTACTTTTTTGTTTAATCTCAGGCTTGGTTCAAAAATCAAAAATAATAAAATAAATGTGTGTGCGACCTGGATGAGTTAAATGCAGAAGACCAATTTCGAGTATGGGTGAAACTATAATTGACAAGGTTAACGTATACATATGCATGCATGCGTACATGCATATACAGTAGTCAATAGGGATGCAACAATACAGTTAGCTTACGGTTCAATACGTACCTCAGTTTTTTAACACGGTTTTCGGTTTGGTTCTAAGGGCTTGACACATAAGTGTTTTTTTTGTTTTGTTTTTTTTTTTGTCAATCTATGCTTAGGCAATAGGAACAGTAAGAGCTTAAGGAGAAAAATTTAAAAACGATTTATTGCAATACTCCCTTATTTTAATTCAAATCCTAGAAAAGTATGCTAGTTCCTAGTGTACGTTATAATAAAAAAATAACACTGAAATCTCACAGCTGCTGGTAGCCTATGTACAAACATACATGTGAAGTTAACGGTCAGTGTAGGCTGCGTCTGAAACCGCCTACTACTCAGTAGGTACTGCATTTGAATTTAAACGTACTACTCGGCCGTTAGAAAAGTACGTTCTTTACAGTATGAATGTAAGAAGTATGAATGGAATTCAGACATACTACATCCGCCATTTTGTCATGGTCACGTGACCTACCTGCATCAGTTGTGTCGATTCATTCCCATTCATGAATTCTCTCACGGGTCATCATGGGATAGCGCAGCGTGCATGGGATGCGCACTTCAGAATCTCGCCGGAAGTAGTAAGTCATCCGGGTACTTCTCGCATGCTGATTTTCGAATTCTATGAATGCAGACATACTACTCGGCTCGCATACTGATTTTAGCGTACTGTATAGTATGGAAGTATGCGGTTTCGGACGCAGCCTGTATCTTTTGGTCATTGGATTTTCATTTTATAAACGGATTTTGAAAAATGAAAAACGAGCCGTTTTTTAATTTTCGTCTTCAAATTCAAAAATGAAAATTGAAACTCAATGCGTTTTTTGATTTTTGTTCTTGAATTTTAAAACGAAAATCAAAAAACGGCTCGTTTTTCTTTTTCATGGTGAAAAAAGGAAAAGCAAAATTCAAAAATGATTTGATTTTCATTTTTCCTTTTGAATAACAAAAAATAAAATCACCAGAAAACAAAAATGAATAAAGGCTTGTTTTTTATATTCCAAAACCAGATAGGCCGACTCCTTCACGGTGATGCAATGCTGCCACACAATATATATATATATATATATATATAGACACACTGTATAAACACGTTTCTGACAGTATGAGAATACCTCCATAAGTAATCTGAAATCTGAAAATGCACTTCCTGTTAGTTTTCAGTTAAATTCTTAGATTAGGTCTGTCTGAGGTATTGGGCGTGGCTAACATACTTAACCACGCCCCCCCCCCCCCCCCCCTCCTACTTTACTACATCCAATCAGCTTACGGTAAAAAAAAAAAACAAGCCACACCCACTGCTTACTCATTTAATATTCCGCTTCTCTAGGAACTGTCACGATACGAGAAAAAAAGGTCACTTTTTTCACTTCTGGTTTATTAAGACTTTTAAGGCTCATTGTGGTCAAGGCAGACTGCTGAAAACACTCTTTTTAGGAGCTAATTTTAACACTAAAACATTTTGTGAAATACTTCAAGAGCAAATATTTAGGAGTCCTAAATTTAGGACTGAGACCAGCCTTATTATTAAGATTTTCTCCTAAATTAGTGAGTTGGGAGTCACTTTTTAACCTTAAAGTCCAGGACACACCAAGCTGATGCCCTGAATACAGCATCTGGAAATTAGATGTTCCTCAAAGAACTTTTTGCAACAATTTTTGTGAAAACAGGATTTTATTTGTAGGCATGGTGATAAAACATAAAATGCAATAAAAATGCATGAAATAAAAAACATTAAAAAATGCATGAAATAAAAAAATAGATAAAAAAAATGCATGAAATAAAAAATAGATAAAAAAATGCATGAAATAAAAAACAGATAAAAAATGCATGAAATAAAAAACAGATAAAAAAATGCATGAAATAAAAAAATAGATAAAAATTGCATGAAATAAAAAAACAGATTAAAAAATGCATGACAAAAAACAATAATTATAAAAATGCATGAGATTCTAATTTGAGATGTATAAGGAGTTCTTGATTAATAATGGAGTCATTGGAGAATCTTTTGTCATATTAGTGCTCACAGTACTATAAAATCATCCTGTAAGTTTCAGAACTCAACACTTTGTGGTTTGTCTAAAATCAGCTTCTATTGAGGCTTCTGGAATGTTCTGCTCTATGATGTAATAGAATGGTTAAGCAGCTCCACCAACACAAATCCACAATCACTTTTACTGCACTGCCTGTTTGGCTCTGTTAATATGCAAAACCGTCAGCCAATCAGAGCAGTGGCCGTTTACTTCAGAGTCCACAGTTGGCCACACCCACTCAAACAGAGCGTTAAGATGAGGGTCAAAAACAGCACAGAAAATAGTCAATTACTTCTAAATTATAATGCTTTTGTGTAAGAATCCTAATAACATCATAAGTGAGCCTCAAAGAACAGTACAAATAAAAAAAAACTGAGTTAGTTCATGATTCAAATAAATTGGTATGATGTTAAAGGGGTCATCAAATGAAAAAAATTCTTAATATTATATAATATAAGAGCTCACAGTGCTATAAAAACATCCTGTAAGTTTCAGAACTCAACACTTTGTGGTTCCTCTAAAATCAGCTTATATTGAGGCTTCTGGAATGTTCTGCTCTATGATGTAATAGATTAGATAAGCTCCGCCTCCACAGCCAATCCACGCCCATTTTTACTACACTGCCTGTTTAGCCCTATTAATATGCAAAGCTGTCAGTCAATCAAATCAGTGGGCGTTTAACTCCGAGTCTACAGTTGGCCACGCCCACTCAAACAGAGCGTTCAGATGGTCAAAAACAGCTCAGAAAATAGTCAATTACTTCCAAATTGTGATGTTTTTTTTTATGTTTTTTTTTAAAGTTTTTCACATTTGAAAGAACAAACCCCAGATCCCTCCCATGCCAGAAAATAATAATAAATATATGTGAAATGTAAATACATATGCATATGTACATCCACAACTGTACAGATACTTAATCATATTTCTCCATGAGTAATCTATACCTGCACATACCCACAAGTCCTGTCAAACATCTGCATATGCACATTACATATACAGCATATATACATATGTGCATTTATACATCATTAATACAAATGACGAGGAAAAAAAAAAACGGAAAAGGAAAAGAAAAATTGGAAAAATGTTGTTGCATATATGAATACCTATACAGATGTTACTACTTCAATTTGGTCCCTTTGCGGCCGTTCATACCGCTGCGGTATTTGGTGCCTCAGCAGCTTTTGACCGCTGGGTGGCGCTTTAACCACAGATTTTCAGCTTTGCCTTTTCACAATACTAGATAGACGGTTCTGTATGTGTACCTTATGTGATGTGATGTGTTCAATTAAAATATAATTTAGTTTTAGTTTTCTTAGTAATAAACATGCTTTTACACTATATTGTTTGTTTTAGAAAAGATACATGGTGAGAAGTATAGCCCTATAGGCTGCAAAAAGCAAATATAAGGATTAGTTCTTTAGCCTTTATAGTGCCCTATTAAAGTGTGTTGGGGTGAAAACAATGACTCGATTTCTTTGACCATCATGGTGATGTTATTACCTCAAATCTTAAGCACATATAAAAACCGCGGCACAGCACACACTACAAAATAACATTAAGATTATTGTGCCGGTGGAGCACTTCACCTTGTTATATAACTTATCAGTAGGCTAATTATTATTTATAACAGGCTTACAAATATTTGACCAATTGCCATTACATGTAAAACACTCTCATGCACTCAGAACTAGTGGCAGTTATGAATTAAATAAACGGGCATACGCACGCAAAGTGAGCCGCAGATTATCGTCTGTTCATTTTCTCTGTTCATTTCTCTTTCACACGCATGCTTGTTTAAAAAAAAAATCTGCTTGTTTAAAAAAAACGCATTATATCCACTAATGCAGGGATTCTCAACCAGTGGGCCTCAGTGATGCTGCAGGTGGGCCGCAAGATAGCTTAAAATGAACTTAAATATTACACTACAGTGTTTCCTCTAGGATTTTTTCCAGCAGTGGCGGCAGGACTTTTTTTTTTTTACACAGATCTGCCAACTATTTCAAAGACCAATATTACACGCATTATTGCAAGGCGAGATAGCATTCATGTAATACGAGCATGCGAATCTCTTTGCTTGCGCGCCGATTTCCTCTTCGTGCACAGAACTTCTTGCACGCACTCAAATTTACACGTTCAAGTGCAGATCTTCTCGTGCGCTCTCCAGTAAGCGCTGCTGAAGCGCGATTTAGTGTGTTTTTGTGCGTTTTCCGACATTAACGCGTCCTGAAGTAAAGTGAAACTCCAGCAAGATAAAGTCATTGTATGCAGAGCCATTGACATTTATCAATAAAATATACTTATGGAAACTGTGTTCATCTTAAACTGAAAGCTACGCGGTGTTTGCTGGACTCACGCACCTGTCAGTCAGTTTGTCAGAGAGCCAGCATGTCACCTTAAAGGGTTGAACAAATAGAGCACAGCACTACTACGGTTACAGAAAAGTTTGCGCTGTTTACCTCTAATATGTTTTAGTGCGATTATAATCCGCTATACAAAACACGACTAAATGTTTAATGAGAAGTTGTAATGTAGCCGTGGCGGGATGAATTTTGGCGTGGCGGCCCGCCACGGATGAATGAATGTAGCGGAAACCTTGCACTATAATTATTTGAATTCATTATTAAATATGTCATATTAAAATAATCGAAGTAATGGCATTTCCCCATTTTCTGTGATTGAATAGGCTAATTCGAACTTGGTGCAAAACCAGCCTCAGTTAAATACAGACATGTGGCTTCAACTTCCAAGCACAGCGCGTCAACTAGGAATACGTTCTCAGTTGTATAAATCAAACCATCACGCAAAATGTTGCAACACCTCCTCTCCTTGAATTGATATTACTCTGAGGGGGTTCTACAGAAATTTGGCTGACTGATTAACACTCTTGAAACAAATTGCATTTGAACTGTCTTTTTTTATTTTACCCACATGTGTGGTTTTATCATCAAACACAAAACATTAAATCAAAACAAAAAGCCAGACATTCCAAAGTCAGAATCAAATAAGTCTCTCAATAATGTCAGTGATAACTTGATGTCCTGGCACTGTTAGGAAGGAGACCGTTGATGCCTGTACGAGAAACGTCCAGTTGCCCTCTGTTGAGTGGGATGATGTTTTTCTCATAGAAGTTGGACAATCTTAGTATCGTTTAACTCCAATTGAACACAGCAAGCCAACAGAAGCACAAGTACAGCAAAATACAAACAGTCCTTTCTAAAACAAACAAAAATAAAAATCAACATAAGTAACTGCTTAAAGGGTCACGAAACACCAAAACACATGTGTTGAGCTGTTGACAGTCATATATGTGTCCCACACTGCTATAAACACTATTAGGACACATATATTGCACTAAAAAGTGAAAATTGGTTGTTTTTGCGTTATTTTGAGCAAATTCGTTCTTCCGGTTTGAAACGAATTTTTGAAGCTGCATCACGGCCATGAGATACATAGGTGTAAATCCAGAGTGGAGAATGGCTGTCTGTCTTTTAGAGGACATTCTGACGTATCTGAGTGTGCAGCATTAATTCATGAGAAAGACATGCTTCAAACCAATCAGCGCGCTCTATTGTGTATGACGTGAAACTTCATTAATATGCATGATAGCTGCGGAGACTGTTTACCTGTTTACAGTGTTCAGACGGCAGAGAGACGCCACGTTGTGTTGCCAAAACAAGTGAAAGAACAAGAATTTGGAGACAAGAGTCATCGGTTTTGCGTTTATTAGTGTGCTGCAACGGAGGTTTTGTTTTCATTTTCCCTCTATGAGAGAGCAGCTGGACTCACGTGTGGATTACAGTGCACGCGACAGAAACGCGTTTGTAAGGAACATTTTTACCCGAGAGCTTTTCGCATCTGGAAATGGTGAAATCCCAATTTGTCGCTCGTCTCCTTTTTGTCCTGTCGCTAAAGATTAGGTAAGTGTGTGCGATCAGTGCTCTTTGTTTAACCCAGATTACAAAGTTTGTCGTATCGTCAGCAGAGCTCTTTCAGTTTTTAAAGAGATACCTCAGTCAAAATGATTTAGTTACTAAGTTTACAGTATGTTATTATCACTGCAATATATAGTACAATATTATAGACTGAAAGATCCGCTGTAAATGCTGCTCTCCGAGTGTAAACATGTAAACACAAACTATTCCCGTCGTGCAGGATTTTCACTGCATTTTGTGACAGGATAGTCTATACACACACGGCTTTCTGCCGCTACCTACCGAGTACATAAGTTACAGAGAAATGCGGAGGATTTTGTTTCTCTCATTCGCCATGCTGTATCAAATCAGCCTCTCTCTGTTTGTTTTGCCTGTGAGACTTAGCGCGTGCCCAAATGGAAACGTCCTTCTATGCATATCTTACCCTCTTTCCCTCCCCCAACACTCCCACACTCCCAGAGCTGGACACGCCCAACTTTCCTGACTTTTTTCAAAACAGAGGTGTGAAAACACCCTGCTGAGACAGGGGGTTTCGTGGCCCTTTAACACGACACATCAGATAAAGACACAAAAGTTACACTTACTATTGAGCGATAACTGCAACAGTTCTCAACAATGGACAATGCGAAGGCCGGTAGCAAAAGTGATACATGTGGTGTATACTCTACCAAACACTAGGGATAGCTGACGTGAAACTGACGTTTCGACACAGTGTCGAGATCCCGAAGCGCAAGTGTTTCGAAACACTGCACCGAAGCATGATCCGAAACACCCAGGTCACATGATTGATGCGTTTCGAAACACCTGGTCACGTGACTAAAGCGATTCAAAGCGTCGATCAGTTCAGAAGCGTTTCGAGACCTGGTGAATGTGCATTTGACTGACAGGGTCAGAAAATAATATATGTCTCATATGGCCTGGTGGACCGTGCGTGTGCATGTTGTTACTGTGCTTCAAATGACTTTTGGGTTCAAATCGCGACTTGTACAAATACTCCGAAATCATTATTTTATGTATTTTAATCATGTTACTGTTTTATGGTGTAGTCTAAATAGGAAACAACTGCTGATACGCCATCAATTTAGCATTATTTTTGTAACACTGTAAAACAATAATTAATATTTTTACAGTACTGTGATGGTTGGGTTTAGGTTTTGGGTTGACATTAAAAATACAATAAATGTGAAATTTAATGAATAATATGAATAATTCTTGTTAACTTCTGGCCACAATTGTTTCTGATCTAGCAACAACCCTGTTTTATGACCAAAACAAGACATATTTATTGTGTTTAAGTGTTTATTCGGATGTCAGACCAATGTTGAAACAAAACGAAACAAGAACAAAGCAATTCAAACTGATATTAAAGCATTTCAAAACAGCTGTGGTAGCCTGGATTCGAACCCACAAATCCCGCATGGTAGTCAGGAACCCTAACCGCTCCACTAAAGCACTTGAAGACTCAAGCCTATAAAGTTGGTTAATACCTTAATTTGCTCAACTGTTCTTTGCTGAAGCTGTTCCAGTACAATGCATGAAAAAATGACCACTAGGTGTCACTGTAGAGTGGAGTTTCAAAACATTTCGAAGCTTCGACACATTTGCTTCAACTGTTTCAGTGTTTCATGAAGCCTCGCTTTGCCCACCACTACCAAACACTTATCTTACTCTATGGTAAGTGGCTCTTTATAGAGGTGCAAATCAACCTAGGGCCCCCCAGAGATCGGAAGCAACATTACAACATGACACCCAAACAATACACAGCAGTGTTTCCTCTAGGATTTTTTCCAGCAGTGGCGGCAGGACTTTTTTTTTTTACACAGATCTGCCAACTATTTCAAAGACAAATATTACACGCATTATTGCAAGTCGAGATAGCATTCATGTAATACGAGCATGCGAATCTCTTTGCTTGCGCGCCGATTTCCTCTTCGTGCACAGAACTTCTTGCACGCACTCAAATTTACACGTTCAAGTGCAGATCTTCTTGTGCGCTCTCCAGTAAGCGCTGCTGAAGCGCGATTTAGTGTGTTTTTGTGCGTTTTCCGACATTAACGCGTTCTGAAGTAAAGTGAAACTCCAGCAAGATAAAGTCATTGTATGCAGAGCCATTGACATTTATCAATAAAATATACTTATGGAAACTGTGTTCATCTTAAACTGAAAGCTACGCGGTGTTTGCTGGACTCACGCACCTGTCAGTCAGTTTGTCAGAGAGCCAGCATGTCACCTTAAAGGGTTGAACAAATAGAGCACAGCACTACTACGGTTACAGAAAAGTTTGCGCTGTTTACCTCTAATATGTTTTAGTGCGATTATAATCCGCTATACAAAACACGACTAAATGTTTAATGAGAAGTTGTAATGTAGCCGTGGCGGGATGAATTTTGGCGTGGCGGCCCGCCACGGATGAATGAATGTAGCGGAAACCTTGCACAGTGCAAGAAAATAAATAAATCAGAAAATAATAATAGTAACATTTAACTGTTACAATGTAAAGGTAACGTTAACGATAATTAAAGTTTTAATAACCAGCTCGTGCGTGCCTCACGTCCGCGACCAGTGCTGTATCGCACAAGTCAGTTGATTCACAAACTATGCGTGCTCTCTTTATGTGAACACTTTAAAATATCCCCATAGTTGTCCAAAGTAATGTCCCGCGAGTGTTTTATAACGGACATGTGCCCGTACAGGAGGATTTAGCGCGACTTGGTGGTGTTTCAGTAGTGAACAGCTGTTCACCGTTCCTGTCAGCGAACTAATAATGTCCAGCTACAACTCAAACCGCCTTCGGATTGATGCGTTTCAACAGATTTGTGTTTTACATTTCTTTATTTAATGTATATGAATAGTAAATCAATAGATGAAGAGTAGTCAGTCTAATTCAAAGCAGAAACAGTTTTTTTGCCATGTCCTGTCAGGTTCATTTATTGAAGAAAAGGCCCAAATACTCTTCAGTTCTAAAGAATAACTGAAGTAAAGAATTGAGGAGCTTTGAATCTGTCTGTACATTAATTTTTTTAATATTAAAATATATATTATTATATTTTATATTATATTTAAATATATATATTTATAATGTTTCGTTTTTTTAATAAAATGATCTAAAAAAGGATAATAATAGAAGGCAAAAGAAACGTTTTGCTAATAAATAAAGCTTTAAAATGATAATTTTTGCAGTTTGGGCCTTCAAAAAAAAACTTTCGGAGAAGGAGGTGGGCCTCGAATTGAAAAAGGTTGAGAACCCCTGCACTAATGTATAATAATAACAATATAATATCTAGCTAATATATCCATAACGGCGGGATGCGTGGTGCTTTGACTGGATATCTAGGTCAAAAGCAAAACTGTTACCTGTTGCACGACAAAGGCTAGCCTATAGTGTGGAAAAATATAATTCACAACCTGAGGTGTGTTTCCCAAAACCATCGTTAGCCAACTAAGGTCGCAAGTTTCGTCGTTACAAACAGTTCGTTGATTTGGCGTTTCCCAAAACCATCATTTCAACGAACATTTCCAAACTGCATCGCAAACTTGTGCACTTGAAACTACACCTCTGGAGCTGTAAAAACATAGTTCCTGGCTGTGTTTTATTCCCACTTCCCCCCCTATGCCCTATTCATTTAGAACATTGTAACATTTAAACTTGGAATAATTAAACATAAAAAAATTGAACAAAGCCTCATGGCGATAGCTATAGGTGGCCTAGGTATTATTTAACCTTACGTCTTCAAAGCTTGTGAAAACAAAAAACAAAGCGGTAATGCTTTTAATGTATGGGTTATTTATTAAGTATCTGTACATACCCAATTATTGAACATTTGTATTTTGTACACACTGCTATAATTCATGAAATCTTCCACACCACTCAGGTTTCATTGGTTTGTGATGTTTTTAAAAAAAAAAAATTTATGTAAAAATCTTAAAGGGACTGTAGAAAATAACTACTGTAATTAATGACGCATTGAAACGATAACGGCCTCAAAAATGCCAGTAAATGCATACTGATGTTGTCAAAGAAATTTAAAATATCTTACTATAGTATTTATGAATATAGTATCCTCTCTGAGTATAGCGAGGTCTGCTTGAATTGTAAACGAATGTCTACTTGCTACAAAAAATAACACATCTCTCAAAGTTGTTTTCCTTGTTGTATCAATTTTGTTCCTTGTAAACAAGATTTTTCCAGCAAGACTAATAAAAAAATGAATAAATGATAAGAAAATGCCATTTCCCTCTGGCATGAGAGTCTGGTTTGATGAGAAGCAGACAGAGTTCACGAGGATAAACCCTTGTCAACTTTATTCTCATGAGTAAAACTAGAGTCTGCGAGTATTAAATAATCAGGAGACAGTACAAAAAAGTGAAAATCTACAAAAAAAATAGCAATAAATATTTATACTGTAGATATAATTTGAAATTCATATCATGTTAATAAATACATAAACACAATAAAATAATGTATTTGTTTACCTGTTACACATGAAAGCTCATTCCAATTATCCTTGAGGACAATTTAAATACAAGCATTGATCAGTTCTTCCTTTCAGTAAACATGAGTTTGATATTTAATAAATGATAATAAAAAAAGCTAACTTTCACATGCATCAGACTTTAATACTTTTTTAAAATTAAAGCATAAAATAAGCATTATTAAATACAATACGTGAATACGTGAAATAACAATTTTGCATATCTAATTCGAGGAAATGCATATCAAATTTCCAAGCATTTCAGTTACAAAGTTATAATGAAAAAACAAAAAAATACAACTAAAAATGCATCTAAATTGCATCTAAAATTTCCATGCATTTTGATTACTTTTTTGCATTAACAGAACATAATATAACTAATAAAAGCTTTTTTCCATCCTCCCTCATGCATCAGACTCTGATCTGACTTTAAATTAAGCTCTTTTTTTATATACACACTTACCGGCCACTTTATTAGGTACACCTGTCCAACTGCTCGTTAACGCACATTTCTAATCAGCCAATCACATGGCAGTGTTTAGGCATGTAGACATGGTCAAGACGATCTGCTGCAGTTTAAAGCGAGCATCAGAATGGGGAAGAAAGGGGATTTAAGTGACTTTGAACGTGGCATGGTTGTTGGTGCCAGACGGGCTGGTCTGAGTATTTCAGAAACTGCTGATCTACTGGGATTTTCACGCACAACCATCTCCAAGGTTTACAGAGAATGGTCCAACAAAGAGGAAATATCCAGTGAGCGGCAGTTCTGTGGGCACAAATGCCTTGTTGATGCCAGAGGTCAGAGGAGAATGGCCAGACTGGTTCCAGCTGATAGAAAGGCAACAGTAACTCTAATAACCACTCGTTACAACCGAGGTCTGCAGAAGAGCATCACTGAACACACAACACGTCCAACCTTGAGGCAGATGGGCTACAGCAGCAGAAGACCACACCGGGTGCCACTCCTGTCAGTTAAGAACAGGAAACTGAGGCTACAATTCACACAGGCTCACCAAAACTGGAAACGTTGCCTGGTCTGATGAGTCTCCATTTCTGCTGCCACATTCGGATGGTCGGGTCAGAATTTGGCACCATGAAAGCATGGATTCATCCTGCCTTGTATCAACGGTTCAGGCTGGTGGTGGTGGTGGTGTAATGGTGTGGGGGATATTTTCTTGGCACATTAGTACCAATTAAGCACAGTGTCAAGGCCACAGCCTACCTGAGTATTGTTGCTGACCATGTCCATCCCTTTATGACCACAGTGTACTCATCTTCTGATGGCTACTTCCAGCAGGATAATGCACCATGTCATAAAGCGTGAATCATCTCAGACTGGTTTCTGGAACATGACAATGAGTTCACTGTACTCAAATGGCCTCCACAGTCACCAGAGCTCAATCCAATAGAGCATCTTAGGGATGTGGTGGAACGGGAGATTCACATCATGGATGTGCAGCTGACAAATCTGCAGCAACTGTGTGATGCTATCATGTCAATATGGAGCAAAATCTCTGAGGAATATTTCCAGTAGCTTGTTGAATCTATTGCACGAAGGATTAAAGCAGTTCTGAAGACAAAAGATGGTCCAACCCGGTACTAGTAAGGTGTACCTAATAAAGTGGCCTGTGAGTGTATACAGTTATAGTAAAGATAAATTTCCATCTAACCTTGATCAAAATCCTGATTACTTGATTTTAACATTTAATATATTTTCTTCCAACCAACAAACTAACTGAAAGCATAGCTAAATTGACAAAACGTTGACTAGTTCTTCTTCAAAGCCCTTGTTGTATCAGTTTTGCACCTTGTAAGCATTAATTAAGCAGGCAGACTGATGAAACATTAATAAAAGTATGCAAGATACATGAGATCTGATTTGACTGCATGCTGTTCTGGAATATGAAGCCTTTTAGTAAACGGATTTATGCTGAAATGTGGAGAGCGTCGGCTGATGAATGTGCATACAGAAAATCAATGATGATAAATGAGCGTATACAGAGCTGCTGGAATCACGCGGACAATATTTACTCAAAAAGTCATTAAAAACACTTCAAACGTTGGCTGTCGGTGGAGTTTGGATTTGATACAAGAGCTAACACTTTTATTAATCAGCCAAATAAATGCAAGTGTTGGCTGATGTTCATAATCCCATAGGCCACAAACTGGCTGAGAAACACTTTAGTGCAAAACAAAACAACAAGTTTATGGATGAAAAATAAAGTGCTGTGAAAAAGTATGTGCCCCCCTTATGAATTATTTCTATATATATTATTTGGCATATTTGTTACTTTTGCTATATATGAAAAAATGGTGCTGTGAAAAAGTATGTGCCCCCCTTATGAATTATTTACATATAATAATATATAATGATAATATAGTAATATAATAATAATAATATATATATATATATATATATATATATATATATATATATATATATATATATATATATATATATATATATATATATATATATATAAAATTTGGCATATTAGTTACTTTTGCTATAGATTAAAAAATATTAATTATTACGAATAATTTATATTTTTGGCATATTTGTTACTTTTGCTATATATGAAAAAATAGTGCTGTGAAAAAGTATGTGCCCCTCATGAATCATTTATTTTTTGGCATATTTGTTACATTTGATAAATATGTAAAAATAGTGCTGTGAAAAAGTATGTGCACCCCATGAATCATTTATATTTTTTTTTGGCATATTTGTTACTTTTGCTATATATGAAAAAAATAGTGCTGTGAAAAAGTATGTGCCCCTCATGAATCATTTATTTTTTGGCATATTTGTTACTTCTGTTAATTAGGGGTGTGAACCTATACTGGTCTTACGGTTCGGTTCGGTTACGATTATC
Source organism: Danio kyathit (assembly GCA_903798195.1). NCBI lineage: Eukaryota > Metazoa > Chordata > Actinopteri > Cypriniformes > Danionidae > Danio > Danio kyathit. Next base: position 65,966,898 of record LR812527.1, read on the forward strand.
ATGCCATCGATTCGGTTCAATTCGATATTCCGGTGCATCATGGTGCATTGACGATGCTTTCCATACATAATTAGATTTTTTTTCTTTACAACACAAGAAAAAAATTGTATTAAAATCTATAAATATGTTTATATTTTTATATTACTTGTAATACAATTTTGTCCTTTAATACAAGCAGTCAGATATATGAACTGTACCTTTAATTTTACCTGCTCAAAAAAACACTCTTTGTGAATGAAAACTCCAATACATGCTTAGAAGACAGCACGAGCAATTCATAACAGTTTCATAACAAATAAACTAATGTCAATATTATCCCGCTTGCTTTTTGAGCACTGGCAAGTTCTTACACCCCTATGATTGATCATTGTCTTCACCCGCTCAACAGAAAGGGCAGCGCTTGGCTTTAGAAACGAAAGCGCCGTTCACCCATGAGTGACGCGGGAAAAACAGCCGCGGGTCAGTCTATATGCGCATAATACGCGGTTATCAGGTCATCCGTAATAGAATAAATACAATACAATAAACTCGCACCACAGGCACGCTTGTGTCTGGATCCACAAACAGCCGAGGAGGGAAATTTACCTCAGGAACATGCCAGAGGGTCAAATGCCCAAAGTGTGTGTGTGTGTGTGTGTGTGTGTGTGTGTGTGTGTGTGTGTGTGTGTGTGTGAGAGAGAGAGAGAGTTTTACAGCATTTCTCCCTAGTAGTGAAATATCGGCTCGTGCTTTACCATTCCTCAGTGTCAGTGAAAGATCTGCTTTTTAAGTAGTAGGAGTGTTTATTTTTTTTGGCATATTTGTTACTTTAGCTATATATGAAAAAATAGTGCTGTGAAAAAGTATGTGCCCCCATGAATCATTTATTTTTTGGCATATTTGTTACTTTTGTTAATATATGGGAAAAAATAGTGCTGTGAAAAAGTATGTGACCCTAATGAATCATTTATTTATTTTTTTGGCATATTTGTTACTTTTGCTATATATGTAAAAATAGTGCTGTGAAAAAGCATGTGCCTCCCATGAATCATTTATTTTTTGACATATGTTACTTTTGTTATTATATGGAAAAAAATAGTGCAGTGAACAAGTATGTGACCCCCCATAAATTATTTATTTTTTGACATATGTTACTTTTGTTAATATATGGAAAAAAATAGTGCTGTGAAAAAGTATGTGCCCCCCCCCATAAATTATTTATTTTTTGGCACATGTTACTTTTGTTAATATATGGAAACAAATAGTGCTGTGAAAAAGTATGTGCCCCCATGAATCATTTATTTTTTGGCATTTGTTACTTTTGTTATATATGGAAAAAATAGTGCTGTGAAAAAATGTGTATTTTTTAATTTCTTGTCAGATGTGTGACTTTTACTAGAGATGAAAAATTACAATGCTGTGAAAAAAAGTATCATCATGTGCCCTTATAAATTATTTATTTTTATTTTTGAGTATATTTGTTTTTGTTATTTTTATTTATTTTTTTTTGCAAATTTGTTACTTTTGTTATAGATGAAAAACATAAATTTATTTATTTGCATTTGTCAATTTTGTTAAAGATGATTATTACTAATATAATTTATTAGTTGTTTTTTTGGCAGATGTGTCACCTGTTAGAGGATGAAAATACAATACTGTGAAAAAGTATGTGCCCCCTATATGAATTTATTAATTTTTTGCATTGGTCACAATTTTGTTAGAGATGAAAATCCAATGCTGTGAAAAAGTATGTGCCCTCTTATGAATTTTATTTATTTTATTTTTGTATATTTGTTTCTTTTGTTATAGATGAAAAACATTGTGTTATTATGAATTTATTTATTTGTATTTGTCAGATTTTTGTTAAAGATGATTATTATTATTAATAATAATTATTAGCCTTTTTGTTTTTTTTTTGTTTTTGTTTTTTTGCAGATTTGTCACTTTTGTGAGAGATTAAAAATACAATGCTGTGAAAAAGTATGTGCCCCCTTTATTTTTTGCCATATTTGTTACTTTTGCTATAAATGAAAAATAGTCCTGTGAAAAAGTATGTGCCCCACTTATGATTGATTTTTTTTTTTTTGGCAGATTTGTCACTTTTGTGAGAGATGAAAAATCCAATGCTGTGAAAAGTATGTGCATGATTTATATTTATATCATTTTCGCCTATTTGTTACTTTTGTTATAGAAGAAAAACATTTTGTTATTATGAATTTATTTATTTATTTGAATGTCACAATTTTGTTAAAGATGATTATTATTAATATTATATATTAGTTGGCATGTCACATTTTTGTTATAAATGAAAAATAGTGATGTGAAAAAGTCTGTGCCCCTTGATGCATTTATTCTTATTATTTTTGCATATCACACTTTTGTTATAGATAAAAGTTCAGTGCCATTCAGTAAATACAAAATACAGCTTTTAAATTGAGATTTCATTTATTAAGAGTGGGGAAAAAAACCTGCCTGTCCACATGTGAAAAAGTAATTACACTCAGCTCTAAGACGTCTTTCAGCTTTCCTTCAGGTAAAACAACCCAATAATCAAACACAGCGGTGTTTACTTGCAAATCTTACAGGTGTCAAAGTCAAAGATTTGTAGAGATTTTTTATTTATTTTTTTTTGCATATTTTACACTTTTGCTACAGATTAACAAATAGTGCTGTGAAAAAGTATGTGCCCCTTTTATAAACTAAATGTATTAGAATTTTTGCCAATATGTTACCCTTTTGTCATGGATTGTAAATACAGTGTTGTAAAAAAAGTATGTGCCCCCTTTGTGAATGTATTATTAACCTGCATATGTCACTGTCATAAATTTGCTATTATTTTATTAATCTGCATATTTGTCACACTTTTGTCATGAACCCCAAATACAGTGCTGTGAAACAGTATGTGCCCCCTTTAAGAATTTACATAGTTGTCTCACTTTTGTCATAGAATATTAGGGGTGTCAAAATTAATCGTTTCTTCGGTGCACCGCGATGCAGACGTGGACAATTCGGTATCGGTTCAGTAATAGATCATAACCGGTTATTATGTACTGACGTCATTTATCTCATATGCGCTATGTGGCGGTAGAATACTATAGCGAGGGAGGGGAGAGCGAGTAATTAAAACACAGACACTCTGCACAGTTCACTGCGTTTGTGCTTGCTTTCACTCCTACGAAGAAAGGAAAGTAAACTCCATTTCTCTCTCACACACACACACACACACACTGTGGCCCCTTTGACCTGCTGGCGTGACGTTTCCTCTCCTCTCGGCTGTTGAGTGAGCGGGTTTCCTCCTCCGCGTCTATCATTGATCAGCTGATTGTCGCGTCCAGCGTAGAGCCAATCGCAGCACTTTCTGTTGAGCGTGTGACCAATCATAGGCGTTTAACAACTTGCTCTACAACTCTCAAAAAGCAAGCAGGATAATATTTACGTCTGTTTATTTGCTTTAAATGCTCATGTTGTTCTGTGCATGTACTTGAGATTTGTTTGATGCAGAGTGTTTTCTTTGAGCAGGTAAAATTAAAGGTACAGTTCAAATATCTGACTGCTTGTATTAAAGGACAAAATTGTATTACAAATACATGTAAAATGTATTTTAAAATGATACATTTTAATACAAGAATTCTTGTGGTGTGAAGTAAAATATAAAAGCGTATATGGAAAGAATCGTCAATGCACCGTGATGCACCGAGATATCGAATTGAAAGAATCAATGGCATGATAATCGTAACCAAACCAAACCGTGAGACCAGTGTAGGTTCACACCTCTATAGAATATTACACAAATATAATGTTGTGAAAAAGTATGTGCCCCCATTCAGTTCACAAATTTAAACCTTGCACAAAAGATAACCAGAGAAATTACAAAAGGCAGCTTTTAAGGGTGAAACCAATAGTCAAACCTGCCTGGCCTCATGTGGTAAAAGTAATTATACTCTGCTCTAATACATCCTTCAGGTAAATTATGCTAATAACCTGTGAAAACATGCAAACGCAGCGGTGTTACTTGCAAATCTTTACAGGTGTCAAAGTCTAAGATGTTTAGAGAGCAGATCTCGGTGGGAAACCTCAGCAGAGGCAGCGCTCGTGTGGGCTGTTATAGAAAAGTGTCTGTGCACATGTAGAAATATATATATATATATTTTTTTTGACTCGGTCTCTTGGGAATCAGGGGTTTGTGTGGCGGTTCACATCTGTGCAGCATCAACAGCGTTTCAGCACCTGTAGTCTCGCATTCTGCTCTTATTAACAGCTCAGGCACAACAGAACAAACACACTCGCCCCTTAGTGCTTATTTTAAAGCCACTACATCCAAACAATCATCATATGAGTATTTCAACAAGAAATAACAGGCTTAATGGCCCAAAGAATTGTGCAAAATGGCATTTTTAGGTCTAAATTGAAAATATATATGCATTTGAATTACACAGATTTAGAATAAACAGAAAATTAAAGCATAAGACGATAATTACACAGAAAATGTGCATGCATTTAAATTACAATTTAAACAATCAGAACATAGCAATATTGAGTCCTACATTTAATATTTATTTGAAATGCATATACAATTTCCATGCATTTGGTTTGCAAAGTTATAATAATAATAAAAAGAACAAACCTGGACTGTAAAAACTTAAGATTTGCATTTGAAATGCATCTAAAACTTCCGTGCATTTTTAATACTTAATCATAAATAATGTAATAAATTAATTTGAATAAAAGCTATTTTTCTTATGCATCAGACTCGGATTTGACTAGATTCTGCTCTTATAACAGCTCAGGCACAACAGAACACACACAGTCATCCTTTAGTGCTTATTTTAAAGCCACTACATCCAAACAATCACCATTTGAGTATTTCAACAGGAAATAATATGCACAACGACCCGGCAAATTGTGCAAAAGGGCATTTTTGGGTCTAAATTGAAAATATATATGCATTTGAATTATTTTAATGTTTATTTGCCACCCTTCAGAGAAAGACTGAAAATACAGGAGAAATACAGGAAAATACCTTTACGGGATGACAATATAGAACTGTAAAATATGGGAAAATCCTGGGAAAAATGGGAGGGTTGACAGGTATGTATCAATCATCAGAAAAATTACAAAAACAAACAGAACACGGTTGGCTATACTGTGGTATTGTTGTGAAAATGAACTTTAACCCTTTATTCCCTGCAGCGGAATCTCCATCTGTCAGTGACCGTCATCTTCGCGCCCCGTGATCCCCCGCGCCTCCGCTAGTGTGTGGAGGGAAAGCGCGTTCACATTTTACCGGAACTGGATGTACATATTTGGTGATGTACCATATCAAACAAAAGATCTGAACCCAACTCCATTCGTTTATTTGACTCTGAGTCAACTATTGCGAACTGCACGCACTCAGCGAAGGCTTGTGCTAAGCGCACACCCATAGCTTGCAACACAGACTCACTCGCACATACAGCTCGTAAGCTTACGGAGTGAACCAAACGGGTTGTATTTCCTGAGTGGACAGCGACAATGCTCGTTGCAACAAACACAAGTTGTTTTCTTGTATAAGCAGAAACGCAAGCAATCTGGCTAAGTGAAAGTATCTCTCAAAAGTGCATTAACTGCATTGAAAAGTAATTAAATGTTTTTGAGTGCTACTAACGGTAACGTTACATCATCCACAACGTTATGCCAACAGTCTATCACCTAAATTAGTATAACATTAATAGCTAAATAAACACACATTCGGTTACAATGAAAACAGTATTTTTTTCTGCAGTAGCCCAAATAAACCTTAAACATTAAAAATGCTTTTCCATCAGCTCATTTCTGCAGACAAACAACATTTTTGAAGTGTTTCAGTCAGGTTTTAGGCCTCATCATAGTACAGAAACCGCATTAGTAAAAATAACCAACGATTTACTCTTAGCTGCTGACCAAGGGTGCGTCTCACTATTAGTTCTACTCGATCTTAGCGCCGCATTTGACACCATCGACCACAATATTCTCATTGACCGCTTAAATTCTACAGGTGTCCAAGGTCAGGCCCTTCAATGGTTTAGGTCATACTTAGCCGATCGTTACCAGTTTGTGAATATTAATGGACAGCTTTCACAAGTCAGGCCAGTAAAGTACGGGGTCCCTCAAGGATCAGTTTTAGGCCCTTTGCTGTTTACAATATACATGCTTCCCCTGGGGGACATTATTAGAAAACATGGGATCAGCTTTCACTGCTATGCAGACGATACTCAATTATACATTTCAACTAAACCTGATGAGATGTCTGAACTGTCTAAGCTAACTGAGTGTATCAAAGATGTCAAAGACTGGATGACCAACAATTTTCTTCTCTTAAACTCAGACAAAACAGAATTATTACTTATTGGGCCTAAATCCTGTACACAGCAGTTCTCACAACTGGACCTGCAATTAGAGGGATACAAAGTTAGCGTGAGCTCTACTATAAAAGATCTGGGTGTCATATTAGACAGCAGTTTAACTTTCAAAAATCATATATCCCATGTCACAAAAACTGCTTTCTTCCATCTGAGAAATATCGCTAAATTGCGAAGTATGCTATCCATATCAGATGCAGAAAAGCTAGTTCATGCTTTCATGACTTCTAGGCTGGACTACTGTAATGCTTTGTTTGCTGGCTGCCCAGCATCCTCTATTAACAAACTCCAGCTAGTACAAAATGCAGCTGCCAGAGTTCTTACCAGGTCTAGAAAATATGATCACATCACCCCAATTTTATCCTCCTTACACTGGCTGCCTGTTAAGTTTCGTATTGAATTTAAAATATTACTCCTTACCTATAAAGCTTTAAATAATCTAGCTCCTGTTTATCTAACCAACCTTCTGTCTCGCTACAACCCAACCCGCTCTTTACGATCTCAAAACTCAGGGCTTCTGGTAGTACCTAGAATATCAAAGTCGAGTAAAGGAGGTCGAGCCTTCTCATTTATGGCCCCTAAACTCTGGAATAGCCTTCCTGATAATGTCCGAGGCTCAGACACACTCTCACTCTTCAAAACTAGATTAAAGACCTCTTTTTAGCAAAGCATACACTCAATGCAGTACATAGCGGTATGATGCATGATGTGCCCCACGCAGCATTCTGCTTCTTGTTTTTATACACTATGAACAGCAGCTACGCTAATTATTCTCCTTATTCTGTATTTCCACCTGGGGGTACTCATCTTGAGGCCCTCAGACTATGCAGCGCCACTGATGCGATCCAAGACCAGCGACGAGATGATCCCAAGGTTTTCTGGACCAGGCCGTATCCTGCTGTGGTGGTCATCGTGGAGTGAGAGCATGAGACTGATTCCTGTGATGCTCCAAGGACAGATGAGTCTTCGCCGAGGTCCACCTTGCTGCGCCTAGACTGCAGCTCTGCACAAGACGTTTGGCCATAGGGGAAATGGTTGTGCCCAACTGAGCCAGGTTTCTCTCGAGGTTTTTTAAATCTTCACTTTCGCCAATTGGTGAAGTTTTTTTCCTCGCCGCTGTCGCCACTGGCTTGCATGGTTCGGGATCTGTAGAGCTGCGCATCGATGGATTTGCTCCTCAGTGTTTGGACTCTCAGTAGTGATTATTAACCCACACTGAACTGAACTGAACTTAATCTCTTAAAACTGAACTGACACTGTTTCAATTCACTATAATCTTCCATGTGAAGCTGCTTTGACACAATCTACATTGTATAAGCGCTATACAAATAAAGATGAATTGAAAAAAATTGAGCTGTATTTACAAATATAGTCTATGAAGAGCCTAATAAACTATGCTTATTAAGAAATGATAAAAAACAGCTTATTTTTACACGGCAAGATGCTCCAAAACTGTATTAAAAACACAGTTAACTCCCAGAACACAGTTACCTCATTTATGAATGTGTTAATGAAAAATCATAAACATAATCTCATTTAGCTGCATTTTGCAGCTCAAAGAGGGTATTTTCAAGTGCAGAGAGCATAATAAATCAAGAAACATCCTGACTTCTGCCAGAAAAGTCAAACATGTTGTTTTCTCCAGAAGAATGGTTAAAAGTCCTTTTCCTTCAAACCATTGTGCATTCTTTTACAGGAAAACAAAAATTATTTGTTTTACAATTATTGGTTTTGTTTTACAGGCAGTGCAGAATTATTAGGCAAATGAGTATTTTGACCACATCATCCTCTTTATGCATGTTGTCTTACTCCAAGCTGTATAGGCTCGAAAGCCTACTACCAATTAAGCATATTAGGTGATGTGCATCTCTGTAATGAGAAGGGGTGTGGTCTAATGACATCAACACCCTATATCAGGTGTGCATAATTATTAGGCAACTTCCTTTTCTTTCCTTTGGCAAAATGGGTCAAAAGAAGGACTTGACAGGCTCCGAAAAGTCAAAAATAGTGAGATATCTTGCAGAGGGATGCAGCACTCTTAAAATAGCCAAGCTTCTGAAGCGTAATCATCCAACAATCAAGCGTTTCATTCAAAATAGTAACAGTGGCAATGTACAATTCAATATAAGTCATTAATTGGTGTAAACAATAAATAAAAAAAATGTTTTAAAAAATTAATTGCCGAGGCGGGATGCGAACCCGGGTCTTTTGAGGCCAGAGCTCAACGACGTAACCACTCGGCCATGTCACACTCTTAAAAAAACTTTCCCCACAGGAGTGTTGTTATACACCATTTCACCTCGGGGAAACAAAAAAAGATAGTAGTGTTAATGACTTCTGTGCTAAACAAATGAATTTACACGAGAAATTGAAGCAAAGAACTGTTCGGGTGCCAGACAGGAATTAAACCCGTCAAAAAAAATAATAATAAAAAAAATAAATAATTACAAGATTATGCACAATTACCCCAGATAACGTTAGTAGCATGAGACAAAAAACCATCCGTTACACACACAAAATGAAATAAATGAGCAAACAAGATTCAATTTAACTCGAGTTATATTTCTCAACAAAAAGTGTCAAACAATAAAAAACACAAGAAACCGCTTCTTCAATTTCGTACAACAGCAAATACTTAAAGCCCAGTCATTTTATATACAAAACAAACAAAATAAAACCACAAACATAATAAACTGTAGCAACTTACGTGAAAAGACAGTTTCACGATTTAACAATAGTCCAAATCACAAGCAAAAACAAACAAAATAAATGAGCATCCACAACGAAACAAAATGACCCCCCTAATTGTATTATTTGAAATATAGAGAAAAAGAAACAGAGGGGAAATCAAAATATTTACTCACACAAGGGGAACGTTGTGAGTGGTGCGAGTGTCTGTGGAGTACAAGGGGAACGTTGTGGGTTGTGCAAGTGTCTGTGGAAGCTCTGTTAGTAGAAGGTCTTCAGCTCACACACCGACTTGTTCTCCGGAGGATACGATGTTTGGTGTGAAGATTTTTTACTTGAATGTAGCAGATTTGAAAGTCTCTTACTCACGGAGAAGACATCCAGATAACCCACGGTTTTTCTGTTTACAACTCTGCGGAAGTTACAGTGGTCGGCGTTTAGAAATACGAGTCGACACCCCTCCGTAACTGAATCAGCAAGATAACTTGTAGTGCAGATTAATACAGTTGCGAAAAGAATACTTCGATCACCTTTCTTTATCAGGACACTCCGCAATTCTGGTAAGTTGCGTCTCTGAAATACTCGCTCTGCCTTCACTTCCTCTCAGACCATCTTCTTCTTAATCCAACCAACCAACCAACCACAGAACACCTCCTCACTTCTCTCTTGGGTCCCTCTAGTGATTCATTTTTATATTTTTTTCATAATTGGGGAATTTCCATATATGGACTCAGAAGGCGGGCAGTCTGTCTGTGGTTGTTAAACCTCGCATCGCCACAAAATAGTCAACAGGGTCGCAAGAAGCGTGTGGAAAAACCAAGGCGTAAAATAACTGCACATGAACTGAGAAAAGTCAAGCGTGCAGCTGCCAAGATGCCACTTGCCACCAGTTTTGCCATATTTCAGAGCTGCAACATCACTGGAGTGCCCAAAAGCACAAGGTGTGCAATACTCAGAGACATGGCCAAGGTAAGAAAGGCTGAAAAACCACCACCACTGAACAAGACACACAAGCTGAAACATCAAGACTGGGCCGAGAAATATCTCAAGACTGATTTTTCTAAGGTTTTATGGACTGATGAAATGAGAGTGAGTCTTGATGGGCCCGTGGCTGGATCGGTAAAGGGCAGAGAGCTCCAGTCCGACTCAGACGCCAGCAAGGTGGAGGTGGAGTACTGGTTTGGGCTGCTATCATCAAAGATGAGCTTGTGGGGCCTTTTCGGGTTGAGGATGAAGTCAAGCTCAACTCCCAGTCCTACTGCCAGTTTCTGGAAGACACCTTCAAGCAGTGGTACAGGAAGAAGTCTGCATCCTTCAAGAAAAACATGATTTTCATGCAGGACAATGCTCCATCACACGCGTCCAAGTACTCCACAGCGTGGCTGGCAAGAAAGGGTCTAAAAGAAGAAAAACTAATGACATGGCCTCCTTGTTCACCTGACTGAACCCCATAGAGAACCTGTGGTCCATCATCAAATGTGAGATTTACAAGGAGGGAAAACAGTACACCTCTCTGAACAGTGTCTGGGAGGCTGTGGTTGCTGCTGCACGCAATGTTGATGGTGAACAGATCAAAACACTGACAGAATCCATGGATGGCAGGCTTTTGAGTGTCCTTGCAAAGAAAGGTGGCTATATTGGTCACTGATTTGTTTTTGTTTTGTTTTTGAATGTCAGAAATGTATATTTGTGAATGTTGAGATGTTATATTGGTTTCACTGGTGAAAATAAATCATTGAAATGGGTATATATTTGTTTTTTGTTAAGTTGCCTAATAATTCTGCACAGTAATAGTCACCTGCACACACAGATATCCTCCTAAAATAGCTAAAACTAAAAACAAACTAAAAACTACTTCCAAAAATATTCAGCTTTGATATTAATGAGTTTTTTGGGCTCATTGAGAACATGGTTGTTCAATAATAAAATTAATCCTCAAAAATACAACTTGCCTAATAATTCTGCACTCCCTGTACGAGTGACACGTCTCGTGTATTCTGTAGTCTTTGGTAAACTTGAACTGAAAGAGGGGGGTTTCATGGCCCTTTAAAGCAGCACAGCCTCCAACGAATCACAGAGAGCCCGATATGTTTCACAGTACAAGCAATGTGCAAATGAATATAATTACTCAACATCCTTCACAGGACAATATTAAAACACTCAAATCAGCTCTGCACAAAGAAGTTAAATACATAAATACATAAAGGAATATCTGCAAATTAAGGATAGAGATGACATCGTCTTTTCCAAACATGCAGACTGCCTATTATTGCAGACTTATTCTTATCCAGCGATTTGTAATCCTCTCACACACAGTTTCTGAACATGTCCTAGGCTACTGTAAATTAAAACAACTAGCTTTGTGTTGTAGCCACACAATTTCAGAGCATTTACTAATGGTTGATATTTTAGCATTTTTCTGAATAGCACAAATCCATGTATGTGTCAAAACAGCAACCTACATCCATAATCAGAGTGTCTTTCAATACTTCATAGCTACAATATTAAGAGTGTTTGGGGAAATCTCTAACGACAGCACTCAAAACATGTGCATTACTGTTCAATGATGGAAACCAGTGCATTTGTACAGTCATACAAACAAACACACACACAAACGTATGCATACAAACACGCATTCATTCATGCATATATTACAGACACTCACACACACATCCTTTCTCACATCAGCATCCTGCTCTCACACACAATGAAAAGCAATTAGGAGCATCTCCAGATCTGGAGTGCAGAGGGACTGAATGCTGAGAGCAGAAACTCCACAACAAAAGCAGGAGTTACAGCCAAGGACCAGAAACTGATGGCAACTGCGTGAGACAGCACATATGCAGGCATTCAATGCGCTTTTCAATGGGGAAAATTGAACTCATAGCAAGGCCGTGTCTGCAAATGACTCTATAGAAAAACCGTATTGATTCTGACAACAAAAAGCGCCCATTCAAACTGTTGTGCAAACTTGCTTTTGTTTACTTGTAACTAACCTCTTCAAACTAATTATGTTTCTCACCACACTGAAAAATATGGTGTAGAGCTTTAACGTGAGGTTCTCAAATGAATATTAAGAAGAAAGGACACACAAATCATTTTAACATGCAATTATGACATGACAAACATCTGAAATTGTATTAGAATTCTAAAAGATCATGTGACAATGAAGACTCAAGGTACTGGAAATGTTCCTCAGAGATTTTGCTCCATATTGACATGATAGCATCACGCAGCTGCTGCAGATTTGTCAGCTGCACATCCATGATGTGAATCTCCCGTTCCACCACATCCCAAAGATGCTCTATAGGATTGAGACCTGGTGACTGTGGAGGCCATTTGAGTACAGTGAACGCATTGTCATGTTTAAGAAACCAGTCTGAGGCCCCGTTTACACTAATACGTTTTAGTTTTAAAACGCATAAGTTTTGCTACGGTTACGCCATCCGTCCACACTACGCCGGAGTTTTCGAGCCCTGAAAACGGAGCGTTTTGGAAACACTGGAGAGGCCGTTTTCATTCTAAAACGCTGCTGCTCTGTCTCAGTGTGGATGGGGGAGAACGGAGACATCTGAAAACGGAGGCTGGGCTGCAGACATTCACTATCTGATTGGGGCTTTTTCCTCAATAATAAGTAGCCTTCACACAGTTCAGTCCTGCATCCTCTCCGTGCAAGTTCAGACCTCCCAAGTTTGATATGGAAAACAAACTCCCGAGTAGGGGTGTCAAAATTAATCGTTTCTTCGGTGCACCGCGATGCAGACGCGGACAATTCGGTATCGGTTCAGTAATAATCATAACCGGTTATTATACTGACGTCATTTATCTCACATGCGCTATGTCGCCGTAGCTTACTATGGCGAGGGAGGCGAGCGCGAGTACAACGCTCTAACTACGAAAAACTCAGAAACTGTGCACAATTTCACTGCGTGTGTGTTTGCTGAACTCTGTTTCACTGAAACTTACAGCAAAAGCCCCTATTTCACGGCGATTAAGAGAATGAAAGTAATCTCCATTTCTCTCACTCTGTCTCACTGTGGCCCATGAGTGCATCTGTGAAGAGCACCAGCGTGTAAGAGCCAATCACAGCCCTTTCTGTTGAGTGCTTGACCAATTAAAGAGGTGTAAGAAAGAACTTGGTAGACAAGGCTTAGAAAGCGAGCGGGATATTTATATTTGTTTATTTGCTATAGACCATTTCAATGTGGTCATGTCATTGGCCCATGAACATTTCCTGCTTGACGTTAAACTATTTCCTAACTGTAACAAGAGGCAATTCAATCATAACTTGATTTTAAATCAGCAGTCATAACACTATTTATCAATATGTGGACCTTTTTGGATTCTCAGAAGCAATGGAAATTAAATAAATGTAAAACAGGAAATACGTTAGGACCATTGTTTTTGTTTACATCCCTCAAAATGGTCTATAAATGTTCGTGTTGTTTAAAGGCACAGTTTATATATCTGACTGTTTGTATTAAAGGACAAAATTGTTTTACAAATAGTATATAAATATATTTATACATTTTAACACAATAATTGCTGCTGTGAAGAAAATATAAAACTGTGTTTGGAAAGCATCGTCAATGCACCGTGATGCACCGAGATATCGAATTGAACCGAATCGATGGCATGATAATCGTAACCGAACCGAACCGTGAGACCAGTGTAGGTTCACACCTCTACTCCCGAGTGTGTACTTTATAGTCATTCTCATCACCCTGGCTATGCTGTTTCACTATCTTGACAATAAAATGAAAACATGATGTGAGGAACTGTACATTTTCACTTTGATATTAGCAACTTAACAGACATCAAAAATGTAGAGGTGTCGTGTAGCTGCATGATATGACCGTCATCTTCATACATATTTATAACAAAACGGAGCCTATAACATCACTGCCTCCTTTCATTTTCATTGAAAATACGAAACTTACCCTCTCTTACATTGAATATCAGTTTTAATAATTAATAATGGCCATTATAAAAGTATAACGCACAATAAGTTTATACAATAGAGAAAATAAAGGCAAGCAATCGGTCAGATATGCAGAATCCCTGTCTGCGGTTACATTAATTAGGATATTAACCTAACTTATCTTTACGCTCGGCCAATTGGCACGTTACCTGAGAACAAGTAATAGATTCAAAAGACCAAAGTCGGGGAATATGTAGTTAGATATAGACAACAAGATGAATTAAATATCACGTCTAACAAATATAGTGAGATTAGATCCAGCGGTAGATCCGTGATGAACAGTCCGACGTGCACAGCTCTCATGTGGGTGTGTGCTCAAAGCACGCTGCAGCGCATGCCAGAGAGTGTGTGTGTGGTCACGTGATGTACCATTCACCATTTTAATGTAGACGTAGAGCTCTTCTGAAATGCTAGTGTGGACGCGGATCGTTTTCATTCTAAAACGCCATTTTAAAACTAAAACGTACTAGTGTAAACGGGGCCAGAGATGATTCACTCTTTATGACATGGTGCGTTATCCTGCTGGAAGTAGCCATCAGAAGATGGGTACACTGTGGTCATAAAGGGATGGACATGGTCAGCAACAATACTCAGATAGGCTGTGGTGTTGACACGATGCTCAATTGGTACTAATGGGCCCAAAGTGTGCCAAGAAAATCTCCCCCACACCATTACACCACCACCAGCAGCCTGAACCGCTGATACAAGACAGGATGGATCCATGCTTTCATGTTGTTGATGCTTTGAAGAAAAACTTGTCAACGTTTTGTAAATTTAGTGATGCTTTCAGTTAGTTTTGTTGGTTGGAAGAAAATATATTAAATGTTAAAATCAAGTAATCAGGATTTTGATCAAGGTCAGATGGAAATTTATCTTTACTATAAATGTATACACTCACAGGCCACTTTATTAGGTACAGCTTACTAGTACTAGGTGTGGCCTTCAGAACTGCCTTAATCCTCATAGCAAAGATTCAACAAGGTACTGGAAATATTCCTCAGAGATTTTGCTCAATATTGACTAGAGGTGTGAATCTACACTGGTCTCACAGTTCGGTTACGATTATCATGCCATCGATTCGGTTGAATTCGATATCTCGGTACATCACGGTGCATTGATGATGCTTTCCATACACAGTTTTAGATTTTCTTCACAGCACAGCAATTCTTGTATTAAAATGTATAAATATATTTATATACTATTTGTAAAACAATTTTGTCCTTTAACACAAACAGTGAGATATATAAACAGTACCTTTACACAACACGAACATTTATAGACTTTTTTCTTGGCTGCTGCATGGAGGGCGCCATAGCGACCAGCGTCTTCCGGTAGAATGTTTAGAACTTCCATTTACATCGTTTACAAAATGGGTTTCAATAGCGTTTTGAGTGGATTACGGACTGTTTTAGTGACACGCAACTTTGAAAGGTGTGTGTTAAAGCCATTATAATCTGTCAGATGTGGTTCAAGCGCGAGAGAAAAATGTTCTCCTAGTTCACCTGTCTAACTAATAAAGTGCACGGCTCGAAATTTGCGCCCGAAATTTTATCTGTGTGACCTCAAAATATATTTGGGAGCATTTGTGCGAGTGCATAAAATTAATGTCGTGCGACCAGTTTTTACAGCAAAATGTTCACCACATGCGCTGATTTAGGAGGCATTCACGCATTAAGCATCTTTGCACCTAAAAACACCAAACGCAGCGCTCAGGAATAGTTTAAAACAGTTGACATGTCAACTTGCTGCAGTAAACAAAGCCAGGATTGCTTGCTCCGCCTTCAAGCTCTTCTTATTGGCCCACTGCGCTAGAACAGAATGCGAATGGATTGGTCACAAAAACTGCTTTCTTTCATCTGAGAAATATTGCTAAATTGCGAAGTATGCTATCCATATCAGATGCAGAAAAGCTAGTTCATGCTTTCATGACTTCTAGGCTGGATTACTGTAATGCTCTGGTTGCCCAGCATCCTCGATTAACAAACTCCAGCTAGTGCAAAATGCAGCTGCCAGAGTTCTTACCAGATCTAGAAAATATGATCATATCACCCCAATTTTATCCTCCTTACACTGGCTGCCTGTTAAGTTTCGTATTGAATTTAAAATATTACTCCTTACCTATAAAGCTTTAAATAATCTAGCTCCTGTTTATATAACCAACCTCCTGTCTCGCTACAACCCAACCCGCTCTTTAAGATCTCAAAACTCAGGGCTTCTGGTAGTACCTAGAATATCAAAGTCGAGTAAAGGAGGTCGAGCCTTCTCATTTATGGCCCCTAAACTCTGGAATAGCCTTCCTGATAATGTCCGAGGCTCAGACACACTCTCGCTCTTCAAAACTAGATTAAAGACCTATCTTTTTAGCAAAGCATACACTCAGTGCAGTACATAGCGATATGACGCATGATGTGCCCCACACATGATTTTGCTTCTTGTTTATATACACTATGAACAGCAGCTACGCTAATTATTCTCCTTATTCTGTATTTCCACCTGGGGGTACTCATCTCGAGGCCCTCAGAATATGCAGCGCCACTGACGCGATCCGAGACCAGCGACGAGATGATCCCAAGGTTTTCTGGACCAGGCCGTATCCTGAGCAGCTGCTGTGGTGGTCATCGTGGAGTGAGAACATGAGACTGACTCCTGTGATGCTCCAAGGACAGACGAGTCTTCGCTGAGGTCCAGCTTCCTGCGCCTAGACTGCAGCTCTGCACAAGACGTTTGGCCATAGGAGAAATGGTCGTGCCCAACTGAGGCTGGTTTCTCTCGAGGTTTTTTAAATCTTCGCTTTCGCCAATTGGTGAAGTTTTTTCCTCGCCGCTGTCGCCACTGGCTTGCATGGTTCGGGATCTGTAGAGCTGCGCATCGATGGATTTGGACTCTCAGTAGTGATTATTAACCCACACTGAACTGAGCTAAACTGAACTGAACTTAATCTCTGAAAACTGAACTGACACTGTTTCAATTCACTATAATCTTCCATGTAAAGCTGCTTTGACACAATCTACATTGTATAAGCGCTATAGAAATAAAGATGAATTGAATTGGTTAATATCAGCTGTCAATCACTCAGTTCTGATGACAGGGAGCTACAGCCGCGAAAATGTAAAGGTCTGGATACGAGAGAATGAAAACCCTGACAGATTTAGTTTTAGAAACCACCTAAAGTTACAAATAATGGCACATCTGATTAGTAATCATGTGCTAAATGTCAATCCAGCATTTACACTTTTCAAAGAGTGGATAAAAGACTTCCAGTGTTTAAACTCTGCTATAAAAATAACTAAAGCCATTCACTGTAAAGCCGGAGGGACGGAGTTTTCAGGTAACAGCGTTTGCCACTGAATCTACACATTTTAAGCACGAGATGTTCTAACGTTATTTAATCCTTCATTTAATCGTCACAATGCTGTCAGTCGTGCGACTGACACCGCGTTAACCATCGCTAAAGTGCATAGATTGACCGAGATAAAACTAACAGCTCATGAAAAGACAGCTATTGTAATAAGTTGTATGTCAATATCATCTGTGCAATATCAGACAGCACCCGGGAGAACAGCACAGTTATTATTGTTAATTCAGTTTATATCATTTATGTCCAGCAGAACGGCAGGGCCGGTGAGCACATGCAGATTTTTGTTTATTTGTTCGTTTTGATTCCAGTTGATTTCAAATGCAATAAATCTGTTCATATAAAACGTGTCATGACGGTGCTCATAATTTTTGGTGGGTGCGACTAAATTTTGTCTGGTGCGCCTACATTTTTGAAGTTAGGAGCACCGGTGCTACCAAGAAAAAAAGGTTAATTTCGAGCCCTGAAGTGGCCGATGAGTGTATAATGTATGTGTGTGTATACAGATTTTATTAACAAGATCAAAATGTTTCTTTTTCTTTTCTGCAATGATTTTAAAACAGCACTCAACGCGACCATGTCGACTTTATTCCCAGACAGATCAATAATAGAGTCTCCATCAGAATTAATCTGTCCATTACAAGCAGCTTTGGCCAGTTTTGTAATCAGAATAAATGTGCATGTCAGCGATGTATTGGTGGTCTTCAGTGACACTCCACACATTTCCATCTCCCACACCACAGAAAACAGAGCTCCAGCTGCTCAAAGACGACCCAAACCCAAAGCTGAGTCATAATTGTTGGTCATTAGGTCGAAACGCACTAAACATTCAACTCTAATCAGCCTCAAAGCGGCTCAGCGACGACACGCTACGCTCGGAGAATAAAGCGATGTGACACTGAGCTCTAGGCCTGCTTGTCCATGTGCATATTGGTGAAAAAAAAAGGTCAGCGATCTGTAGATTCATAGACGATGTGTGTAATTAATGATGAACGAGAGGGAAAGGCTGAGGTGTTGCTTCAAATATAATCACTGCATTATTACATAACTTCAGTCGAAAAAGAACTTAACATGACGATAACTTCCCACACCGTGGTTTCCATGATGACAGCGCTGTACAAAAACAATGTCATCAAGACTTTTTTAACATGGCTGCATCCTAAATGACACAATATACACTTATACACGCAAGCGTGTAGTGTAACGTTTATTTCCAAAATGTAACACTGCAATGTAAACAATTTTTTACCAAATAGAAACAATAACCAAGTTTAAAGTCTGCATGAACCGGAAGATGCGACTTTTTTTCTGTGTTGTGACGCAGTTCCTAGAGAAATGAAATTGTAAATGAGTAAGCAGTGGGCGTGGCTTGTTTTTTTTCTACTGCAATCTGATTGGATGTAGTAAAGTAGGTATTTCATTCCGAAAGCTCTGGAAAAGGGTTTGGGGAGAGTTCTTACAACCTAACAGACTCCTCCTCCACACCATTTCTGTTTGATGTCAAAACTGACAGCTGGAGGGGCGTGGCTAAGTATGTTAACCACGCAAACCATTTATTTTTTCTTAATGACCTGCACAGATGAATTGTTCACCACAAAACTAGCAATGTGAGCTAACAAAATCAATATGGTCAGTTTTGCTTTCATTTGTACTGTAACAGTTGCCAAATTAGTGAAATAAACAAACTGCGAATAAGTATCATGAATACAACCACAGTCACTATGAAGAGGCTGCATAATTACTTGTATTGGAGAATTTTGCTTGCACAATCCAAAATAAATAAAATAATCCAACCTTAGTGCCCGATAGCTTAGTCCCTTCATCAGAAGCTCCTCCCATTCCACTATGCAAGCAAAACTGTGCTGTTGAGTGCATAATTTTCATGGTTGAATATGGTTGAAGTGCATAATCCGGGTATTTAACATGCATTTTATATATATATATATATACACACACACACAGTTAAAGTTAGAATTATTAGCCCCCCTAAATTATTAGCCCGCCCGTTTATTTTTTTTCCCCAATTTCTGTTTAACGGAGAGCAGATTTTTTCAACACATTTCTAATCATAATATTTTTAATAACTCATTTCTAATGACTGATTTATTTTATCTTTGTCATGATGACAGTAAATAATATTTTATTAAATATTTTTCAAGACACTTCTATACAGCTTAAAGTGACATTTAAAGGCTTAACTAGGTTAATTAGGGTAACTAGGCAGGTTAGGGTAATTAGGCAAGTTATTGTATAATGATGGTTTGTTCTGTAGACCATCGAAAAAAATATATAGCTTAAAGGGGCTAATAATATTGACCTTAAAATGGGTTTTAAAAAATTAAAAACTGCTTTTATTTTAGCCGAAATAAAACAAATAAGACTTTCTCCAGAAGAAAAAATATTATCAGACATACTGTGAAGAATTTCTTGCTCTGTTAAACAATTTCGGAAATATTTAAAAATAATTTTTTTTAAAGAGGGGCGAATAATTCTGACTTCAAGTGTGTGTGTGTGTGTGTGTGTGTGTGTGTGTGTGTGTGTGTGTGTGTGTGTGTGTGTGTATGTATGTATGTGTGTATGTATGTATGTATGTATGTATGTATGTATGTATATATATATATGTATATATATATATATATATATATATGTATATATATATATATATATATATATATATATATATATATATATATATATATATATATATATATATATATATATATATATATATATATATATATATATACATGGTTTCCGCTACATTCATTCTTACGTGGCGGGGCGCCACACCAAAATTCATCCCCCCACGGCTACATTACAACCTCTCATTCAAAACATTCGGTCTTGTTTATTTTTATAGCGGATTATAATCGGACCAAAACGTACTAAAAGGTAAGTTAATTATAACAGCTCTGTAACCTGTTTATTATCTGTAAATAAACTTTTCTGTAGATTTGTGCTGGTTTGTGCCGTTAAAACAAACCCAGTATCTGTTTTCCTCCTTTAGATAGGAGCAAAATATTTCGGGAGCCGTGACGTCACTCTCCACCCCATTATTTCCTCTAAATCGCGCCAAACTGGTGTCATTCGTTTGTGCTGGATTTGTGCTGGTTTGTGCCGTTAAAACAAACACTTTATCTATTTTCGTTGTTTAGATATAATTAAAATATTTCGGGAGCCGTGATGTCACTCTCCACCCCAGGTTGTCTAAATCACATAAAACTGGTGTCATTCGTTTGTACTGGATTTGTGCTGGTTTGTGCCGTTAAAATAAACACTCTATATATTTTTTATTGTTTAGATATTGCCTAATCAAAACACTTCAGGAGCCGCGATGTCACTCTCCACACCATGATTTCTCCTAAATCGCACAAAACAGGTGTCATGTTCATTTGTGCTGGTTTGTGCTGTTAAAATAAACACTTTAGCGTTTTCGTTGTTTAGATATAACCAAAATATTTGGTTAGATTTGTGCTGGTTTGTGCAGTGGAAATGAACATATTTGTTAGATTAGATTGATTAGATTCAACTTTATTGTCATTACACATGTACAAGTACAAGGAAATGAAATGCAGTTTAGGTCTAACCAGGAGTGCAATAGCAGCAAGTGCAGGATACAGGTATAAGTTATAAAGTGCAGTTATAGAAAAACTATGGTGATATTTACAAACGGATGTACTATGAACATTATATACAGGTTGTATTAGCTATGAACAGAGATTTACAATAGATGGATACATGTACAGGTTGCTATTAATAATCAGAAGTGTGCAGATAGATAAACAATTACAAATGTATATGTACAGTGGGTATGTATAGTTCAAATGAATGAATGAATATGTGCAATTTTTAAATAGTGCATTGATTATTAGTATAAGTTATGAGGAGAGTGAGGGGTTTATTAGGGGGGCAAAGAGTCAGTGGGGGGCAGAGTTCAAAAGGGAGAAGCTGTTCCTTAGTCTACTAGTTTTTGTCCGGGGGAGCCTGAAGCGCCTGCCGGAAGGCAGGAGAGAAAACAGTCTGTGAGCAGGGTGAGAGGAATCTTTAAGAATACTGCGTGCTCGGCGCAGACAGTGTTTCTTCTGGATGTCCTCTATGGCTGGCAGTGTGGTCCCTGTGATGCGTTGGGCAGTTTTCACCACCCGCTGCAGTGCCTTACGCTCCGCAACAGAGCAGCTTCCATACCAGACTGTGACGCAGTTGGTGAGGATGCTTTCTATTGTGCAGCGGTAGAAGTTCACCAAGACGGCTGATGACAGCTGGTTCTTCTTAAGTTGCCTTAAGAAAAATAGGCGCTGGTAAGCCTTCTTGACCAGGCTGGAGGTGTTAGTGGTCCAGGAAAGGTACTTTGAGATGTGGGTCCCCAGGAACTTGAAGGATGACACAGGCTCGACGGCCATCCCATTGATGTGGATGGGATCATGTGAGCCTGTTCGTCCCTTCCTGAAGTCCACAATGAGCTCCTTGGTCTTGTCGGTGTTAAGGAGCAGATTATTGTCGGTGGCCAGATGCTGTATCTCCTCTCTGTAGGCAGTCTTATCATTGTTGCTGATTAGACGATCACTGTGGTGTCATCTGCAAATTTGATGATGGTGTCGGATCTGTTCACAGGCCTACAGTCGATGGTAAAAAGGGAGTAGAGGAAGGGGCTCAGCACACAGCCCTGTGGTACACCAGTGTTGAGTGTGACGGTGGTGGAGCAGATGTGGTCTGCCAGGGTATGACAGTGTTGAATGCTGAGCTGAAGTCAACAAACAGCATTCGTGCATAAGTGTTTTTATTGTCCAGGTGTGTGAGTACAGAGTGCAGTGATATGGAGACTGCATCTTCTGTGCTCCTGTTGCCACGGTAGGCAAACTGATGTGGGTTCAGTGCGGATGGCAGAGAGTCTTTCAGATGTGCCAGGACCAGCCGCTCGAAGCACTTCATGATGATGGGTGTGAGTTCTACAGGGCGGTAGTCATTCAGGCATGTTGGGCTGGGGTGTTTCGGCACTGGCACAATAGAGGTGGTTTTAAAGCATGTTGGCACAGCTGCTAGGTTAAGGGACAGGTTGAAAATGTCTGTGAATACCCCAGCGAGCTGTTCTGCACATGCTTTGACGAAGCGCCCAGGAATACCGTCTGGTCCAGCAGCCTTACGCACATGTATCCGACTCAGTGCGGTGTGGACTTCTGAGGAGGTGAGTGTGATAGGTGAGTGGTCGGTTGAGGAAGTGATCCTGATGTAGGGTTCTTTATTGTCTCTTTCAAAGCGGGCATAAAAGTCATTAAGCTCGTTCAGGAAGGAGACGTTTGTGGCTGTGGGTGTGGACTGGCTGGGTTTGTAGTTGCTGATGGCCTGGATGCCCTGCCACATGCGCCGAGGATCAGAGTTGGAAAAGTGCTCCTCTAGCTTTAGCTTGTTACAGTGCTTGGCCTTTTTGATGCCCCTCTTCAGATTAGCCCTGGAAGTGCTGAAGGCCTGTGCATCCCCTGATCTGAAGGCAGTGTTGCGTGCCTTCAGTAGGAGGCGCACCTCCGTGTTCATCCATGGGTTTTGATTTGGGTATGTGGTGATCTGCTTCTGGGTTGTAACACTGTCTATGGTGGTGTTGATGTATTCCAAAACAGAGGAAGTGTAGCTGTCAATGTCTGTGTGAGAGCCACAGGTGGCCTGGGAGGCAAACATATTCCAGTCTGTGTGTTGAAACCTGTCCTGGAGTGTGGAGTCTTCCCCCGCTGGCCACACTTTGATGGTCCTTACTGATGGCTTCACACGGTTGATGAGGGGTGAATACTTTGGGGTGAGAAACAGAGAAAGGTGATCTGATTGACCCAGGTGGGGGAGGGGGGTCACAGCGTATGCTTCAGCCATGTTTGTGTATACCTGGTCCAAAGTCTTGTTTCCCCGTGTGTGGCAGAAATGGAATTTGGGAAGCACTGTCTTTAAGTTTGAGTGATTAAAATCCCCCGCAACAATAAAAGCAGCCTCTGGGTGAGCAGTCTGTTGTTTGCTGATGGCTGCATGAAGTTCATTCATAGCAAGCTTGGCATCAGCATCGGGTGGAATATATGCAGCGATTATAATGGTGGAGGTGAACTCACGTGGCAGATAAAAGGGTCTGCATTTGACCATTAGAAACTCCAGATTAACAGAGCAATGTCTCCCAACAATGACAGAGTTTGTGCACGAATAAGTTATTTCCGTTTGCTCACAATTTGTGCTCGTTTGTGCTGCAAAAAAATATTATTTGTAGGCCTAAAAATAATATTAGATCATTTAAAGGTCTCTCGACCCCAGTTGCTCCATATTTATTAAAATAGTCTCGTTTGTGCTGGATTGTACTTATGAAAGTTTCGTTAGTGCTGCTGCTATTATTAAAATATTGAATTAAAGATAATGACATCACCCCACATGTATGATATTCTAAAATATTTTAATTTGACCGTGTCACTCGTGTCCATGTGCAAACGGCGGATCTCCGTGAACAGAGGTGCGCAGTTGTACATTTGCTGACAGACAGTTTGGGCTACTTCTCAGAATTCTGGGAATTATCTGGCCAACAAATTTTTAATTGGATGAACATTTTTTAGTCTTCTGCCTCACCCAGAATATAAAAATACATATAAATACATTTAGATCATTTACTTTAATCAGTACTATTGGAATATGAAGAGACTTTCAACCAGCACAACAAAACATGTTTCTGTAGACGACCACCTACTGCACCTTTAACATGCTTTAATAAGTTAATCAGGTTCCAACTTCAACAAGTTATACAGATTTTAACTTGAAAGTATGGTGCATTTAATGATTGCATGTAGAAATGGCTTGTAAAGTGTATTAGATTCAACTTAATTTAATGCAGCAAACTTTTTTTTTTTTTTATAGTAAATCAACTAAAAACTATGCTAAGCTAAGCTAAAAGTGTTCCCGCCAGAGCCAGAGATCAGATAAATGAATTTAAAACAGTAAAACTCATCTGTTTAACTCCAGGAGAGCAGTAAAATCAGCCTTTTTTTTTTTTAAGTGTAGTGTTTGGCTTACTGTACGTTCACACCGAAAGCGGCGAGAGCGTCAAAGTAGCCGGAAGTCATTCATTTCCAATGGAAGCCGGCGGCGATAAGCGGCGAGGAGCAGCGCGGCGCGTCTTCGCCGGTGTGAGCATCGAGGAGAGTTGAAATCAAGTCAACTTTATGGTAATGAGCTATGACGCGGTTCGGCGGCAAGCAATCGGAATGTAGAAGTCCACCGCTTGAGAGGAGTCAGAGAACACAATCACTGTGAACTTTGGTTCCGACCACAGTTGTTCCCAAGGGTTTAATTATTGCGGTCGCTGGATTTTCAATTATTTGCAATGTTTGCCTTACAGGAACATACATTAAAAAGTTACTGGCGAGTTACTGATGTGCATCAACGTTATATATTTTTTGTTCTTAAAAAAAAAAAAAAACGGGAATTTCATGCGACAATACAAAACAGTATTGCTGCTTCAGAATATTTCAGGCATATGGACACATATTGGAGCAAAGCCACATCACATGCAACTTGATCTTCCGTAGTTAAGTGAATTTGATAATAAGTGTGCAACATCTTCACGCTAGAAAGCATATTTTATGCGGAAATGTAACTGATATGATATGCTACAACGGCTCCTTTAAGTACGACATCAATGTGTAGCGAATTTTGATGCTCTCGCCGCCGGAGCTCAAGGCAGTCTGCGTTGTTGACAGGGCGGCCAGAGCGACCTTTGACGCTCTCGCTGCTTTCAGTGTGAACGCACAGTTATGGAAGGAGGAGAGGCTTACAGACCATAAACACTGAATTAATTCAAATGAATCATATCAAAATCACTGCAATATCACTTTTAATATTAAATATGCAATGTAATATTAGAAATGATTCTAATACTACATGCATATTATGAGAAAATAGCAATGTTTTCTGACCTTCAAATTTCTCTAGTTTACACAGACACAATAATGGTTTGTCAAAAATACTGTGCACTCCAACTCATTTCAAATAGTTTGTCAAAAATGCTTTAATTAAAATGCCCCAAGTGGAAAAAGTTTCAGTAACACATTAACATATTTGCATTTTCAGGCCCCCAAACGTTGATTTTATGTAAATGAGCAAAACTAAATGCGTAAAAAAAGCTTTCAGTTTTTTTTAAGCTAAATATAGTGTTGTTTAAATGTCACTGATAGTGTTAATATCTAGTACATGAAGATAAAACTGTAAAAGAACAACATTTCATTTTTGTATATTAATTAGGGCTGCACGATATTGAAAAAAAAAGGACCTTGCATTATTTTGTTTTTCTGCACTTATATATTATATATTGCGATATTAATATTTTCACAAGACGACTCTACTTAGAAATAATTCTGAATTTTACATTGATTGGGGTGATTTGTTTAGGGCAGTGGTTCTCAAATGTTTTTCATCAAGTACCACCTCGGAAAAAAAAATTACCATATGGTGGTATTTAAAGTACCACCATAATGAGCAGTATTAAAATACAGTAGCGTAGTAGGCCGAGAAAAGCAGCTACAGCTTTGTACAGTTCAAAAACAAGGGAGATTAATTCCTATTATTAAGAATATTTATTATTGTCAGCCACTTTAAACATTATAAATAGTTTGAACATTAACACTGTACTGTGCTTAATATGTAAACAAAAAAAAAAAAAATGTAATAAAAATGTCAACATTTAAATTAAAATGTGCTTTTAAAAGTTAAAAATTGTAGGTTACGCTTTTTAAAAAGTAAAAGTAAATTATTAAAAAATATAGTAGCCTACAGTATTTATTAACACCTGGACATGTTGCCTGGACCTCATAAATATAGGCTATATGTCAATATATTTATATATAAATCATTTTTGATAGATTTTTAAATATATGTAGCATGTACATATGACATATTTAATTCCTCCGCGTACCACTAGAAGAAAGCCCGTGTACCCCTAGTGGTACACGTACCACAGTTTGAGAACCACTGGTTTAATGCATCTGCATATTGGGGGGAAATCCTCAGTTAAACATTACTTTTGTTTAGATTACTAATTAATAAACTAATTATGTTTATAGAAGTGTTTCCTTATCTTATTTCTCTTCATTATTTAATTATTGTGCATGCATTTGTATTTGTTTAAATCATGTTTTGTTATTATTATCATAAATATTATTCTGCATACATCATTATTTGGTTAATTAGTTTGTTAGAAGCACAAAAAAAAAAACATACAAATTCATTTGAAAAATAATTACAATTTTACCGAACGGATAATTATGTTTATATAAGTTTTCTTATTTTATTTCTCTTCGTTATTTAATAATTTTTCGTGCATATGTATTTATTTAATGTTTTGTTATTATCATAAATATTATTCTGCATATATTATTATTTAGTTAAATAGTTTGTTAAATGCATAAAAACACGTTTTGTTATTACTATTATTCTGAATATATTATTTGGTTAAATTCTATGTTAAATGCATTAAAAATATGTTTTGTTATTATTATCATAATTATTATTCTGCAAATATTATTATTTGGTTAATTACTTTATTTATTTGTTTAATGCATACAAGGCACTGGCATACAAGCCACTGGCTTGCATGGTTCGGGATCTGTAGAGCAATAGAGAATAATTATTATTATTATTATTATCATCATCTTAAATATTATTCTCTATATATTATTTTTTGGTTAATTAGTTTGTTTAATGCACAAAAACATGTTTTGTTATTATTATCATCATCATGAATATTATTCTGCATATTATTGTTTAGCTAATTAATTAGTTTGTTTGTTAAATGCATAAAAATGTTTTGTTTTTATCATTATCACCATGAATATATTATTCTGCATATATTAGTATTTAGTTAATTAGTTTGTTTGTTTGTTAAATGCAAAAAAAAACATGATTTGTTATTATTATTATTATTATTATTTTTATTATTATTATTATGAATATTATTCTGCATATATTATTTAGTTTGTGTGTTAAATGCATAAAAACGTTTTGTTGTTGTTATTATTATTATAAATATTATTCTGAATATATTATTTAGTATTATTATTATTATTATTATTATTTAGTTAATTAGTTTGTTTAATGCATAAAAACATGTTTTGTTGTTATTATGATCATCATGATTATTATTCTGCATATTATTGTTTAGCTAATTAGTTTGTTTGTTTGTTAAATGCATAAAAACATGTTTTGTTGTTATCAGTATCATCATGAATATAATATTGTGCTTATATTAGTATTTAGTTAATTAGTTTTTTTTAATTGTTTTTTAAATGCAAAAAAACATGTTTTGTTATTATTATTATAAATAATATTCTGTATACATTATTATTTGGTTAATTAGTTTGTTTGTTAAATGCATAAACATGTTTTGGCATGATCATAAATATTTTTATGCAAATATTATTATTTAGTTAATTAGTTAGTTTTTTTTAAATGCATCAAAAACATATTTTGCTTTTTTCTTATAAATATTATTCTGTATATATTATTATTTAGTTAATTAGTTTGTTTTTCCCAGATATGGGTTGTGGCTGGAAGGGCATCCGCTGCGTAAAACATGTGCTAAATAAGTAAGCGGTTCATTCCGCTGTTGTGACCCCAGATTAATAAGGGGACTAAGCCGAAAAGAAAAGAAAATGAATGAATGAATGAATAATTAGTTTGTTTGTTTGTTAAATGCATAAAAACATGTTTTGTTATTATTATTATTATTATTATAAATATTTTTGTGTATATATTATTATTTAGTTAATTAGTTTGTTTGTTTAATGCGTAAAAACGTGTTGTTGTTATTATTATTATTATTATTATTATTATTATTAATAATAATACCATAAATATTAATCTGCATATATTATTTAGTTTGTGTTAAATGCATAAAAACATTTTGTTATTGTTGTTATTATTATTATTATTATTATTATTAATAATATTCTGTATTTATTAATATTATTTAGTTAGTTTGTTTGTTAAAAGCATAAACATGTTTTGTTATTACTATCATAAATGTTATTCTGTATATAATATTTAGTTAATTTGTTTGATTGTTGTTTTGTTAATATTTTCATTAATATTATTTTGTATATATTATTTTATATATTATGTTTGTTATTTGTTGTTATTATCATAAATATTATGCAAATATTATTATTTAATTCGTTTTTTTAAACGCATCAAAAACATTTTTTTTTATAAATATTATTCTGTATATAACATTATTTAGTTTGTCTATTTATTAAATGCATAAAACATGTTTTTGTTTGCTGTTGTTATTATTATTATTATTATTATTATTATTATTATTATTATTATGTTATCATAAATATTATTCTGCATAGATTATTGTTTGGTTAATTAGTTTGTTAAATGCATAAAACATGTTATGTTGTTATAATTATCATAAATATTATTCTGCATATATTATTCATTTGTTTGTTAAATGCATAAAAACATGTTTTATTATTCATTATTATCTACACTATTATTATCAGAAATATTATTCTGTATATATTATTATTCAGTTAATTAGTTTGTTTTTCCCAGATATGGGTTGTGGCTGGAAGGGCATCCGCTGCGTAAAACATGTGCTAAAGAAGTAAGCGGTTCATTCCGCTGTTGTGACCCCAGATTAATAAGGGGACTAAGCCGAAAAGAAAATGAATGAATGAATGAATGAATGAATAATTAGTTTGTTTGTTTGTTTGTTAAATGCATAAAAACATGTTTTGTTATTATTATTATTATTATAAATATTTTTGTGTATATATTATTATTTAGTTAATTAGTTTGTTTGTTTAATGTGTAAAAACGTGTTGTTGTTATTATTATTATTATTAATAATAATACCATAAATATTAATCTGCATATATTATTTAGTTTGTGTTAAATGCATAAAAACATTTTGTTATTGTTGTTATTATTATTATTATTATTATTATAAATAATATTCTGTATTTATTATTATTATTTAGTTAGTTTGTTTGTTAAAAGCATAAACATGTTTTGTTATTACTATCATAAATGTTATTCTGTATATAATATTTAGTTAATTTGTTTGATAGTTGTTTTGTTAATATTTTCATAAATATTATTTTGTATATATTATTTTATATATTATGTTTGTTATTTTTTGTTATTATCATAAATATTATGCAAATATTATTATTTAATTCGTTTTTTTAAATGCATCAAAAACATTTTTTTTTTATAAATATTATTCTGTATATAATATTATTTCGTTAATTAGTTTGTCTATTTATTAAATGCATAAAACATGTTTTTGTTTGCTGCTGTTGTTGTTGTTGTTATTATTATTATGTTATCATAAATATTATTCTGCATACATTATTGTTTGGTTAATTAGTTTGTTAAATGCATAAAACATGTTATGTTGTTATAATTATCATAAATATTATTCTGCATATATTATTATTTAATTTGTTTGTTAAATGCATAAAAACATGTTTTATGATTCATTATTATTACTATTATTATCAGAAATATTATTCTGTATATATTATTATTCAGTTAATTAGTCAGTTTGTTTGTTAAAAGCATAAAAACCCATACTAACATAATGCAGGTGTTGTTCATGTTCATTTATGTTGTTTTAAGAACCAATTTCATTGAAGAATGTTTTTGTTGTTCAGGTTTTACTAAAACTCTAAACAAAAATTCTGCAATCTTTTTCTGGAAATGTATTTTGGTAATTTCATTACTTTTATAATTAGCTAATTATTAATGTCTTCATAGTGTATTTTAAAGACTTCAACTGCGCATCAGAAGATCAGAATTGGTAGAAAAAGCAGCAAAAAAGCAACACAAGAAAAAAGCAACACTATTGGAGCCTCTAATAGACTTTTATGCTGCACTCTTGGATATTATTTTGACACAAGTCATCTCTGATTTGTGCTGCACTGGTGAAATGTTGACGAGGTGTTTGGTTTTCCCTTAAAATGGGTCATGCTTGCAAAAACAATGAGTGTCCTCCTCGCCTCTGCTCTCGTCTCCTCCTCCTCACAATATCTGCTAAATAAATGACAGGAGATTTAAAAATAGGACATTACGTTTCCTTAGACCATCAGTGTGCGTTTATTATACAGCACAGCCATGAAGATAATCTGAGAGCGCCCTCTGCTGGACTGATTCATTACTTAAAACTGACTACTGTGGCCTGACAGTAAAAAGGTCGTTGGTTCGAGCCTCGGCTGGGTCAGTTGACATTTCTGTGTGGAGTTTGCATGTTCTCCCCGTGTTGGCGTGGGTTTCCTTCGGGTGCTCCGGTTTCCCCCACAGTCCAAACACATGCGCTATAGGGGAATTGATGAACTAAATTGACTGTAGTGTATGAGTGTGTGAATGTGAGCGTGTATGGGTGTTTCCAAGTACTGGGTTGCGGCTGCAAGGGCATCTGCTGTGTAAAACATATGCTGGAAAGTTGGTGGTTTATTCCACTGTGACAACCCCTGAAAAATAAGGGACTAAGTCGAAGGAAAATTAATGAATGAATCTATTATTATAATTATTTTATGTGCCTTTATTCTTTCATTTTTTTGCATTCATTCTTCATCTTCATCTTTCACTGCTGCACAATTTATGTCTGTAAAGTCCTTTAAGATGCTACTTTTAAAGGCACTAACGTTTATTATTATTATTATTATTATTATTATTATTATTATTATTATTATTATTATTATTACTATTACTACAATACAAACTGAAGGATTATGTTGGAATGAAGGAAGACTGAATAGACTTTCATGACTACACTGTAAGAAATATTTGTTAATGCAGTTATTTTGTGACTCTCAAGTGTTTTGTGTTTATTTCGTTGTGAATTGCATTATGGGTCCTCATAGCGTGTCCTGGGTCTTCCCCAAGGCCTCCTCCCAGAGGGACATACCTGGAACACCTCCCTAGGCAGGCGTCCAGGAGGCATCTGAAACATATGCCAGAGTCACCTCAGCAGATTTCTCTTGATGTGGAGGAGCAGCGGCTCTACTCCGAGCTCCTTTCGGGTGTCAGAGCTTCTTGCCCTATCTATAAGGGTGCGCCCTGCCACCTTGTCAACTCATTTCGGCCGCTTGTATCAGAAATCTTGTCCTTTCACCTATGGTCATGAGCTTTAGGTCATTACCAGTGGTGTAAAGTAACTAATTACAAATACTTAAATTACTTTAATTGAGTAGTTTTTCTCAGGAATTGTAATTTACTGAGTAGTTTTAGAAATGTGTACTTTTACTTCCCCTTGAGTACATTTTTAGTGCAGTATCTGTACTTTTACTCAACCTCTTTCCTTCAACCTGCAGTCACTACTTTGTTTTCTTGTCTATGGGGATTAGAAAAATCAGTCCTGAGATTTCTGTCCAATTAAATCACACATAGAAGGTAAATCGCATCATAATGAACTTCCTCAAGACAAGGCGATTTATAATTGCAGCAAACTGTTTGGAAGCATTAGAAGTGTCCAAGAAGAGGTCCAAAATCTTTACAAGAATTGACCCAGAGATTGTTTAGATGCAGGTCACTGATGAGATGACGACGGATGTTTACTGTATGATGACCGAAATGGCCTTAAACCCAGCAGGGACAGGGTGTCAACATGACGTCAAATTGACGTTGTACCCAAATGTCGTGGTGACGTTGCATTTTGTTTGGAAATGAAAATCGGGTTGACGTCAGAACTCAACTTCAGACCAACATCAATATCCAAACTAAAATCAACCAAATTTCAACATCTAATGATGTTACAGCTTGACATTGTGGGGACGTTACCACTATGACGTCTATCGGATGTTGGATTTTGGTTACCATACCTGACGAATAAATGCCAGTATCTGACGTTGGTTTAAGATGTTGTATTCTGATCACTTTCTAATGCAACCTAAAAACAACCATACTGTATACGTCATTTGACGTCGTTATTGGACATTTAAATAGCATTGTCGTTAAACGCTGGCTACACAATAAATTTTGGTCACCTGACATCTCAACTGAAATTAAGCTAATACTAACATCTTATGATGTGTGCCTGCTGCGCAATAACTAAATGCACTACAGAATGTTACGTTTACACACATCCACAAATTAGATGTAAATGCATCAGCTTTATACAGTGTACTCACTACTCTTGAGTACTTTTGAAAGGGCTACTTTTTCCTCATACTTTGAGTAATATTTACAACAGATACTTTTACTCTACTTGCTCTACATTTTTAGGCAAGTAATGGTACTTTTACTCGAGTATGATTTTTCAGTACTCTTTCCACCACTGGTCATGACAGAGTAGGATTGTAGGTTGATCGGTAAATCAAGAGCTTTGCTTTTTAGCTCAGCTCCTTCTTTACCACGATGGACCAGTATATCGACCGCATTACTGCTGCCGCTGCACCAATCCGCCTGTCAATCTCACGTTCCATCCTTCCCTCACTCATAAACAAAACCCCAAGATACATGAACTCCTCCACCTGGGGTAAGGACTTTCCTCCAACCTGGAGATGGCAAACCACCTTTTTCCAGTGGAGCACCATAGCCTCAGACTTAGAGGTGCTGATTCTCATCCAAGCCACGTCACACTCAGCAGCAAACCACCCCAGTGCATGCTGAAGGTCCATGTTCGATGAAGCCAACAGAACAGCATCATCTGTGAATAACAGAGATGAAATCCTATGGTCCCTGAACTGGACCCCCTCCGGCCAAAGGCTGCACATATTGTGTCCATAAAAATTATGAACAGAATTGGTGAAAAAGGGCAGCCCTGCCGGAGTCCAGCATGCACTGGAAACAAGTCTGACTTATTGCCAGCAATCTGAACCAAACTCCTGCTCGGTTCATACAGGGACGAGACGGCCCTTAACAGTAACAGAGCGCCTCTGACCCCATACTTCCAGAGCACCCTCCACAGAATGCCACAAGGGAACAGTCGAATGCCTTCAAGTCCAGAAAACACTACGGACTGGTTGGGCATAAACCCTCGAGGTGAGGGTATAGAGCTGGTCCAGTGTACCACAGCCTGGACGAAAACTGACATTTTGTTAGTTTTAAGGAAAAACTCTTAATTTTGACTTATTTCTTCTACAGTTTTTAACTAATCTAAGAATTATTTTAATATTTTGACTAGATATTAAACAAAGCAAAGTAAGAAAAGCTTTTATTCAATTATTCCATTTCTGTGAAAAGGTTCAAGGTGTACCGCGGTTTGGAAAAGTCAAGGTTTTAAAACCACCAACATTTTCTGTAATACAGTTCCTAAGGTATGTGTAAGATTTTTAATTTACATTTTTTTAGGACAACAGTATCTCCAGCAGAAACGATCTCCAAAGATGCCGTTTTAAATTGTAAAGACTCTGTGTTTTGGAACCTAATGAAGACAGCAGAAGTCAATGATTCATTTTCATTATTTAGCCTGACACTTTTACTGCTCCAAAATATTTTAAATCTTTAACAAAATAAAATATATTGTGTTCAATGGGAAAAAAAGTTTTAGTTTTTTACCCAGACATATTAAAGAACATACTTTAGAGTAGTGAGTGATACTGTGAAACCGTGATATTTTTATCCAAGGTTATCATACCGTCAGAATCTTATACCAGCCCATGCCTACCATTCAGCTATCTTGTGAAACTGTATTGTTACGAACCCCTATTTTTCTAAGGCTCGGCTAGGGAGGGGTTAGCAACATAAAAGGACACGCAACTCAGAAAAGTACAATTCTCTATTTATTTAGAGACCAAAAAAAATAAGTGTCCATATCAAAATAAAGTGGCAACAAAAATATGGATAATTAAACATTACTCAATCAAAATAACTATTTAAAAACAGACATGCAATAAACACAGATAGAGCATAAATAAAGCATAGATCAGCAATTCTCGGACCTTCATCAGGACAAGATACATAGAGATTCTCAACAAGTACGGGTCATAACTCTTAATAGAGCAAAGATCAGGAGGATCAGTCAGACACGCGCTGGAAAACAAAGAGCCACCCACACGCACACTCAGCATCCGCTTATCAAGCCGACAGTCCAAATTAGGGGTAGGTGCAAGGAGGAGTTATTCTCAAAGAAAAGAAAATCATCAATTAATTTCAAACTCCAAAGCAACACAACGACAATAATAATAATAAGAAATAAAAAGTAAATAGGGATCCGTAACAGTACTGATAATCGCAATATTTAAAAATCGCAGCAAAATATCCCAATATTGGATTTTTCCAATATTCATTCATTCGTTCATTTTCTTTTCAGCTTAGTCCCTTTATTAAATCAGGTGCAGACGCCCTTCCAGCAGCAACCCAACACTGGGAAACACCACACTCTTGCATTCGCATACACATACACTATGGCCAATTTAGTTCATCAATTCCCCTATAGCGCATGTGTTTGGACTGTGGGGGAACCGGAGCACCCGGAGGAAACCCACGCCAACACGGAGAGAACATGCAAACTCTACACCGAAACACCAACTGACCCAGCCGGGGCTCGAACCAGCGACCTTCTTGCTGCGAGGTGATCGTGCTACCCACTGTGCCACCGTGACACCTTTTCCAATATCATGCAGCCCTAATTTAAATATTATGAAAATATGGCCAATGAACAGGGCTACTCAAGGGAGTGCAAACGGTCAGTGCAAATGTCTTCTAAAAATAAAATGTATTCATTCATTCATTTTCCTTCTAGTCCTTTTTAATCTGGGGTCGCCACAGCGGAATGAACCGCCAACTTATCCAGCCCATGTTTTACCCAGCGGATGCCCTTCCAGCTGCAACCTAGTACTGGAAAACACTCAAACACTCTCATATGCACACACAAACTCATACACTACGGCCAGTTTAGTTTATTCAATTCACCTGTAGCGCATGTGTTTGGACTGTGGGGGAATTCTACAAATAAAATAAACTAGAAATAAAATAAAGAAATAATTAAAAATAAACACACAAAGGGGTGGCACAGTGGCTCAGTGGTTAGCACTGTGACTTCACAGCAAGAAGGTCGCTGAATCAAGTCAGAGCTGAGCCAGTAGACATTTCTGTGTGAAGTTTGCATGTTTATTTTCTCCGGGTGCTCCACTTTCCCCCACAGTCCAAACACATGTACTATAGAGGAATTGTGTAAGCTAAATTGTCCATGGTATATGTGTGTGAATGAGTGTATGGGTGTTTCCCAGTGATGTGTTGCAGCTGGAAGGGCATCCGCTGTGTAAAACATATGCTGGATCAGTTGGCGGTTCATTCCGTTGTGGCGACCCCTGATGAATAAAGGAACTAAGCTGAAAAGAAAATGAATAAATGAATCCTAGAAAAAAAAAAAAAAAAACTTCCCAACATCGCTCTTACCGTTTTAAAACACTTGGTGGCAGTGTTTACTTTATAAAGCAGCTTGCATTTTGTACATGCTGTAATGCTAATGAAAGAGTCTGTTCATGTTTTGGAAGAATGTTTTTGTTGTTTAATCATTCATTCATTCATTTCCTTTTCGGCTTAGTCCCTAAGACTTAATCCGGGGTCACCACAGCGGAATGAACCGCCAACTTATCAAGCACAAGTTTTATGCAGCGGATGCCCTTCCATCTGCAACCAATCACTGGGAAACATCCATACACACTCATACACAACGGACACATTAGTCTACCCAATTCACCTGTATCACATGTGTTTGGACTGTGGGGGAAACCGGAGCACCCGGAGGAAACCCACGGCAACATGGGGAGAACATGCAAACTCCACACAGAAGCGCCAACTGACCCAGCCGAGGCTCGAACCAGCGACCTTCTTGCTGAGGCGCGACAGCACTACCTACTGCACCACCGCGTCACCTTTTGTTGTTTATATTTCATAAAAAAAATAAATAAAAAAAACACATTCTGGGGAATAATATTCTGATGTATTTATTGAGTTTGTATGATTATTATTACAGAAATGCTGTTATTCAGTTATTATTTCAGCAGAGCACATATAAAATATTCACAAAAATAAATTCTTAAATTCTCGATTTACTTTTTCATAAAAAAAGTAGGTTTTCATATTGACATAAATGTCAAATATATCCATTTAAAACAACAAAAACAACTAAAAAGATACGATTATTTTGGTAATTGTTACTGATGCACAAGTGTTTCCTCTGTAGTTGTTCATCTAATTTCTCTTCATTTAATTATTTTAC
The DNA here is from genome assembly GCA_903798195.1 of Danio kyathit. Lineage (NCBI taxonomy): Eukaryota > Metazoa > Chordata > Actinopteri > Cypriniformes > Danionidae > Danio > Danio kyathit. The sequence continues at coordinate 66,003,464 of LR812527.1, forward strand.
ATGTATTTGTATTTTTTTCATTCATGTTTTGTTTTTATCATCCAAATTATTATTCTGTAAAGATTATTTTGATAATTATTTTGCTTAAAGCATTAAAATACTAATATAGTAATGCATATTCATTCATTCATTTTCTTTTCGGCTTTGTCTCTTTATTAATCTGGGGTCGCCACAGCGGAATGAACCACCAACTTATTCAGCATATGTTTTATGCAGCGGATGCCCTTCCAGCTGCAACCCACCACTGGGGAACACCCATACACACCCATTCACACACACTATGGACAATTTAGCCTACCCAATTCCCCTATACCACATGTCTATGGACTGTGGGGGAAACCGGAGCACCCGGAGGAAACCCACGCAAACACGGGGAGAACATGCAAACTCCACACAGAAATGCCAACTGACCCAGCCGAGGCTCGAACCAGTGACCTTCTTGCTGTGAGGAGATTGTGCTACCCACTGTGCCACCATGACGCCACTAATGCATGTTGATTGTGATCATTTATGTTGTTTTGGGAACCAATTTCTAACATTTGAAGACTGATTTTATTAAAACTTCAAACAATCATTCTGGGAATTTTGCCTTAGTTTTTTTTCTAGAAATGTCTTTATTCTCGTAATTTAATTATTTTTACGTATATTTGTATTTATTTAATTTATGTTTTTATTCAGATTTTTTATTATTGTTGGTGCATTTGTTTGTCTGTTTAAAAGTATAAAATACATACTATACATAACATATACACTCCCAGGCCCCTTTACTAGTACAGTACACCTTACTAGTATCAGGTTGGACCCTCTTTTGCCTTCAGAACTGCCTTAATCCTTCGTGGCATAGATTCAACAAGGTACTGGAAATGTTCCTCAGAGATTTTGCTCCATATTGACATGATAGCATCACACAGTTGCTGCAGATTTTTCAGCTGCACATCCATGATGTGAATCTCCCGTTCCACCACATCCCAAAGATGCTCTATTGGATTGAGCTCTGGTGTCTGTGGAGGCCATTTGAGTACAGTGAACTCACTGTCATGTTCAAGAAACCAGTCTGAGATGATTTGCACTTTATGACATGGTGCGTTATCCTGCTGGAAGTAGCCATAAGAAGATGAGTACACTGTGGTCATAAAGACATGGTCAGCAACAATACTCAGGCAGGCTGTGGCGTTGACACGATGCTCAATTGGTACTAATGAGCCCAAAGTGTGCCAAGAAAATATCCCCCACACCATTACACCACCACCACCAGCCTGAACCGTTGATACAAGGCAGGATGGATCCATGCTTTCATGTTGTTGACGCCAAATTCTGACCCGACCATCTGAATATGACAGCAGAAATGGAGACTCATCAGACCAGGCAACGTTTCTCCGATATTCTTTTGTCCAGTTTTGGTGAGCCTGTGTGAATTGTAGCCTCAGTTTCCTGTTCTTAGCTGACAGGAGCGGCACCCGGTGTGGTCTTCTGCTGCTGTAGCCCATCCGCCTCAAGGTTGGACGTGTTGTGTGCTCAGAGATGCTCTTCTGCTTTCTCCTTATCAGACCATTCTCTGTAAACTCTAGAGATTGTTGTGCATGAAAACCCCAGTAGATCAGCAGTTTCTGAAATACTCAGATCAGCCCGTCTGGCATCAACAACCATGCCACATTCAAAGTCACTTAAATCACCTTTTCTTCCCCATTCTGATGCTCGCTTTGACCTGCAGTAGATCGTCTTGACCATGTCTACATGCCTAAATGCACAGAGTTGCTGCAATGTGAAATTTGTGTTGAGCAGTTGGCCAGGTGTACCTAATAAAGTGGCCGGTGAGTGTATACTAACGTTAATGTTCATTTCTAACATTTTGAAGATGTTTAGTTGTTCAGGTTTGATTAAAACTATAAACAAACATTCTGTAATTTTCACTTTTTTTTATTAAGAGCGAGTTGTTTGATTAGTAGTTAGCACATGCTCTGTGATTCAGTAATGACTTCAGCAGAGCACATATAAATATAATTAATCTCCAGCATGCAGACTCCCCCCGGTGCGCCTGCATTTTGATCACAGTGTAATAATTAAACTCCACAGCTGTTTTTTGACAAGTTGATAGCATGATCGTGTTTTGATTGTCCTGATTTTGATCTATTCGGGGCAAAACCTCTGTGTGTTTCTCCGTCAAAGCTCAGATCTGCTCATTTACTCTCACATCACACAGAATATCATCATTATCAGTAATATTATAGTGTCTTCATTTAAATGCGCCTCATTTACATGTCAGGATAAAAAACAGATTTGCAGACGCCGATCGAGAAATATGGCATGTGCTTTCTCTTTTTATAAATGCATTTAATTTGATGTTGCTTTAATTGGATGAGATGAAAATAGGACAGTGTTGTATTGTTTTCATCAAGATGTGTGATGTGGATCTTCATGAATATGCATATGCAGCGAAGAAGCTCTTTTTAAACACTTTATTATTGTACATTTTGCTTGATGTGCTTGAAGTGAATGTGTTAAGTTGTTAAATACAAAAGAAATCATTTTAAAAAGTTTATATCTCTGTTTGTAAGGTTTAAAGGTGAAAAGGGGCATGTTTGGGTGTGAAATCACAAGAATATGAGGCGTTTATGAATCTTAAACATGCTAAATAAAATTATGCAAAAGTGAAAAATGCACTTTTCAAAACTCACACATTATTACTTTCTCAACACAGTTTGCTTATGAATCCCAGTACATATGTTTCAGTGTTCCTGCAGATAGGGCTGGGCGATTTTTTCGATTAATTCGAATTTACGTTAAGACGATTTTATTTTTTATAAAATCGAGAAATCGCGATTTTTTAATAAAAATATTAAAGCCGCTTTTCCATTATCGTGCCAAACTGTTTTAAACTGTTAGACAACCGTGCTGAATTGTGCTGATTCTGTGTGTTGACGTCGCGGCTCTGTTGATGAGCTACCACAGCTGGTTTAGCGGAAGCGCGCCAGGGCGGACTGGCCATTGGGAACACCGGGACATTTTCCCGCTAGAGCAACAACAGCCCCGCTGCCAGGGCAACCGCAATCAGCCAGCCAGCTTCGCTAATGTTTCCACGCGCGTCGTGCTGTTGTTCGCGTCCCCGCAGCCGTCTGTCTCTCCCGCGCGAGCTGCGAGACGGGCGCGCGCGCGAGGAGGCTCGACAGGCGGAGGTGTGGGTAGGCCTTTCACGATACCTATTTTTGGTCGTACGATATATTGCACCAAAATATATTGCGATAAACGATATTATTGTCATTTTAAGACCATTTTATGCCACTCATTATATAATGCCAGAATGACAATATAATATCACAATGCAAGTACACTTTCAAAAAACACACAATATTTTATTCTTAAGAATATGTCATTTAATTATAGTCATTTTACCAATTCAATAATTAGGCATTGAAATCAGAATGTGAAAACGCATATCCTAAATGAATAATAATTTGTGTTAACAAAAAAGCGCAAGGTCAAAAGTAATATATCTGCTACCAGATCTATTTTCAGTTGTCAGACATCCACATGAAAATATACTATCGCAATTTGTAGTAAACACTATAGTGTTTTTAACTATACTGACAACTCCAGTAGAGGTAGAGATGTTGCACAATCAGTTAAAATGTTGCTAGAATAGTTTTAATGTATGGGCGATATATATTGCGTCACTAAAAATAATTGAATTGATGTCCATGTGTTGTGCGATAAGTCGATATATTGATTATTGTGACAGGCCTAGGTGTGGGCAACCAACTTAACTTTCTAGATCGCTTTTAGGCCGTACTCACACCATGTACAGTTGCCTTGAACCGGGCCAGAGCACGCTTGTCCCCCCTCCTGTCTCCCCCGGCGGCCCGCACTCACATAGACATAGACATTTAAATATAGATAGATACGGTAATCTTTAATATATACTGGGTGGTGTAGCTACGCACAAATATTTTCTAAAACATCAAGCAGATATTTGCCTATAGCTCATTATTTATGAAGACAAAAAATAATTAAAATAACAAAAATAAAACTATAAAATTACAAAGATAAAAAGAGCAGCATTTTGCTAAATATAGTCCTTTATATCCTGATATGCTGTGTTGTTTCATTCGTTTTTTATATTTAACTTGATGCATTCGTTATTTAATATTTAAATACAAAATCGTTTAAATGGTTATATTTTACCATCAAAATGTAGTATATTTTATATCATTACCAACTTTTGATATAAAACCGCTGTTATTTTTATTGATTGTTATGAAATAATTTAAGTGCTATATTATTTATTAGTGAAAGTGCCCGCTCACTTTGACAAGGCCTGTCTAAATATATATTTCTGCCATGCCACTAATACAGATAAACTATTGTTGCATTATCATTGTTTATTTTTCTGTTATGTACAGAGATTTAAAATATTTATTTCCCCTCCAATCCTTTTCAATCTTCACGTTACATTTTGGTCATTTTCTCTCCAAATAAAATTTGCCCAAAGCTGCACAACATATGACCTGCTGTGACTTCTATTGTAGCTATGTTTAGCATCCCTATATGAGAGAGTGCCATAACCGCGTTTAGTCACACGGTTGCTTTTCTTTTACAAGTGAGCATGAAAAAAAATAGTTTCGGCATTTATTTAAATTTAAATGAACAAGGTAAGCTGGTAAGGTAGTTACACAGTAAAAAAATAAATAAATTTAAAAATAAATTAAAAAAAAAAAAAAAAAAAAAAAAAAAAAAAAAAAAAATAGAAATCAAAATCGTGAATCGGTCAAACTTTATGAAAAAGTCTTAAGTCTCTTACAACAGGTTTAAATGCATCTAAAGTCAGAAAACATTGTAGTTTTCTCAGAATATGCATTTAATATTAGCATCATTTTGCTATAATTTTGATACGATTCATTTGAATCAATTCAGAGTTTAAAGGGGTGGTCCACTACGTCCACTACCTCAGCAGAATTGATTTGAGAGCGCACAAGAAAATCTGTGCTTGAGCAGCATATATTTGAGGGCATGCATAAACAGAGGAAATCGGCGCTCAAGCAAAGAGATTCACATGCTCCTACCCCATAAATATGATCTCGGCTTGTAATACTGCGCTTACCACATGTGTCATTACGCCATAGGTAGTTGGAAGATCTGTGTATAAGACCTGCCACCACAGCTGAAAAAAATCCTAGAGGAAACACTGGACTGTTTAAATAAAAATATAAAATAAAATAATAATATTAAAATAAATAAAATGTAATCAAATTTAATTTTACTTACATTTTTCAGCTCTACTTTACATGTGCGTCAGATGTTTATAAGTAAATCCTGGACTCCTCAAGACTTTAAAACTCTATTTTCTCCATTACAAAAGCATCCCTTTAATTAAAATGCTAGATTTGCCATTTTAAAACACACTAAATATTATGAACATTGTTTGTTTATTTCATGGCAAACCCAAAGAGGCTGAAATCTCCTGCAGTCATCTGGGGAGAGCTTAAAATTACACATGCTGCAAATATAATAACACAAATTTGGGTAAAAACAGTTTTTTAAGGTGTAAGACTGCCATTTATTTTCAGTAAGTATTGCAGGATCTGCTTCTCCTGGGTCTCACTATCGCCTGTAATAACATGAAAAACACACACTAGAAAGCTGAAAGCCTGTTTTGCTCATTCAGTTGTTGATACGTGAGAGAAAAACATTCATTATAAAACTATTTCAGCTTCTAATCTTCAATTTTACCCACTTTAAAATGTGTCTTGCTTAATTTTGTTATTATTTTTTTATCCTTTACTTTAGCAGGAAAACCTCTTGAGATTTGTAATCTCGAAAAAAAGCAAAAAAAAAAACAAAACAATAAACAACATAGACGACATATCAAAATAAATCTCATAATCATCCTATAAATGTACCACCAAAACAAAACCAGAATCCAAAATAAAATATGCAGTAAGATTATAAATTGTTTTAAGACAATGTATCTATTATATGATTATATAACAAATTAAGATAAATATAAAATTCACAAAGCAAGTACTTTTAGCATTGGCCATATATTTAGGCATTTTTTCTGATTGAAAATCACAAACTTTTAGTATACCATTTAATATCATGACATTTTAATAAAATAGTTAGATTAATTATCAGCTAAATAAATAAGAAAAATAATTATATCTATATATATACATACATACATACATACTAGTGATGGGCATTTCTGACCATTCTTCATTTCGATTAATCCACAGGTTTGACAAACGAGTACTCGATTAATCGGGGCGGGGCTTAATCAAGAGGCGGGGCGTGTGTGCGTCATAGGGGCGGGGCTTAATCAAGAGGCGGGGCGTGTGTGCCTCATAGCGACAATTAAATAACATTCAATTAAAAAAAAAAAAATATTTATATATATATATAAAGCCCTGTTAAAAATGTCGTTGATAAAACTATGACAGGATTCAGAAAACAATTAAATCAAAGCTGTTGGGTTATTAAAAATCACCATCAATATTGGTTAACACAGTAAACATTTAAAGAAGTGTAACAAGTGGCGTATTTAGGCATGGGCAATATGGTCGATGCCCATAGCGGCATCTGGGTGGCACGGGGAGACGGTGCGAAAAAAACGAGCCCCAGTACAAGCTTTGAGTTACGATTTACTTTATGCAAGTGTATTAATTTAAAGTAGTAATCCCAGAATAAAGACGTTAGAGGCCATTCACATTTGGCGTATTTTGCATGTGCAAGTTTGTTATTGTCTATGTGCAACCGAAACAAAGGTGGTGAAAGCAAACTGATGCATGCATGCGTGCAGAAAACCATTCCCGCGCACCTCACGCGCTGCTCTGCACCCGGTGTGAATAGGCCTACCGGTTGTTTAGGCTACATGCACGCGGGTAAAATACACGCCGCTTATGTACTGTGAAACCGGAGTAACTTTAATGCAGAGGTGTCGGCGCGCAGCGAGCTTTGCAAGTCGACAAAACTAAAGTTATTATATGATGATGATCTTATTTTGACTATATGGCTATGAAGCAGAAAGCAGAGATGATGAATCAGGGAGGTAAGACTTAATAACATTAATTCTCAGCCATGAGTCGGGTCTAAGACTACAGATAATTACATAAAATATATATTCTTTGTATTCTATAGAATTTACTTTAATATTCAAGCAAAAGATGTTTTGCGATCTTAGCTTCTTAGCTTATCACTCCAGCTGTGTCTACATTTTTTCCAGTTACATTTTGGATTGATTTCTGTTACTTATTTAGAATAATAATTGTACAATAATAATAATAATAATAATAATAATTGTATTTCTAAGTACATTTCTAAAAGCAGGTGATTCGCCCAGGGTGCCATTCGAACCGCCACTGACGTGAAGCATGTGGGTTTTCTACCTGAGGCATTGTAAATAAAATTAATCATAAAGCCTAGAGACACAATATGAAAATATTATATTACAAATTGTGTTTATCTACACAAAATGCATGTGAGCTTGAACTACATGCCAACCAGAAAGTGGATGCGGTGCGCAGGGCGCTTTAAAACAACGGCAACTGAAGCCGCGCAGAAAAAAAAAAGTTATTTTACAGTAGCCTATTATCCCCTTCAATATGTGTCTTATTATTACTATAAATATTTTGGATCCGTTTTTAAAAATATAATCTACCTTTTTCTATATTGTTGACAACAACAATAAAAACACACATGATACTCTGCATTTCAGTTATTTTATTCAACTGACATTTTTACCTAAACAATATTTTACTTCAGCAGCATCACAACAGATGTGGATCAAAAAGGTTTTTTTTTTTGTAAAAGGTTTGCAAAAATAAAGTTTCACCAAAACTTAACCAAACGACTGTTAAGTAGCACAGTGATGCGCGGATGGCGGTATAGGCTATCCGCGGGCGCTGCAGATAATCCGCGGGTCGGGTAATAAAAAAAATACATTATGATTAATTGCGGGTGGGTCATAGCAGTTGACCAGCAAAAAACAGAGAGTGGACTTCGCAGAATGTGAAGATGAGACGCCCAAGCACAGTGCAAAGAAAAAGACCAAGTAAACATAACATAGCCTATAAACATAACATAACATAGCTGCTGTTTAGGCTGAAGTGACACCGTTTGTGTTATCTTTTTCCATATGTAAAAGCTAAATCTGCTGTTAATAACGAACGATCCACAGTAACCTATCATCATGCTTAAAACAAAGAATTAGAATTATTATGTCGATCGGGTGCGGGCTCAGGAGTGGATATATATATCCAAATATAAAATAAAATAAAATGTGTGGGCGAGTGGCGAGCGGATGATTAGAAAGAAGGAGCGGATTCGTGTGACATTTCAGCTGATCCGCGCATCTCTAGCACATAGCCTAACTAAAATTAGAAGCTAGCATAATTTGGGTGCGTAAATTTAAAATAAAAATAGCCTGAATATTTTTTACCACATCTATAAAACTTAAAGATTGGGTAAAATAACATTTCTTTCAAAGTGATCAGTCAGTGGAGGTAAATAAAATAAAGCCGGACTCATTTAACTATGCTGCTTAAACTTAAAACAAAAACAGCCTGAATATTTTATCATGCATAGCTAATAAAACTTAACACAAGGAAGGACTAAATGTTTTTTTCAAAAAGATCAGTCGGTCTACATGCTCCGATGAAAGCCGAGTGCGAAGTTTATTTTCAATTAGACGGCGGTGGAAAAAAGGCGCTCAGAAGGCAGAGAAGTTGCAGGAACAGCCAGGTACCACTGGGCAAATGTGCTTAGCCTTGCAGATCGAGACTCATTTACTTGCACCACAATAAAGGATCCGGGTTTAGAGAGATGCATGGCTCCATGAAGTAGCTTTCGATTTTGGTGTCATCCGGTGAAACATCATCACTCGTGCCATAGGCTAGTCCTCGCCGAAAAGATTGTCTGACACGGCGCGCACATGAGAGCTGAAAGCATCACACACCAGATGCGCACATTCGCATGGTATTTAAAATGAAACTATTCAGATGGCGCTCTGTGACGCGGCAGAAATATGAAGTGTCCTGAGTCGTGGCTGGGCACCGCTGTGTACCCTGAAACCTACGTTTAGAATTCTGAAATGCGCTGCGTGGCGTGACGCGGCGCTTCTGGTGTGTGACCCCCTATACTCCATCTGCGCTCAGGTCTCTCTGGACCGCAACTCCCTGCAGCCATAATCAATCAAATATCAAACTACCGCCCAAATACCAGCATAACCAATCAGAAAGATTTAAAGTAATTTAATTTTAGAGCCAATCGATCATTGTTTTCATGCTCGATCGTCGCTGATGCGTTCGATTAATCGATTAATCGAATGATCGTGCACATCCCTAATACATACATACATACATACATACATACATACATATATATATATATACACATATATATACACACACACACACACACACACATACAGTTGAAACCAGAAGTTTACACACACTGTATAAAAAGGCACATAACCATTTAAAAAAAGTCAGATGTTAATGTGACTAAACTTTTTCTCTTTTAGGCAAGTTAGGATTCTGTTCTGCTTAACAGCAGAATAATGAGAGAGATATTTTTGAGAAATTGTTCTAACTTTTCTTGAAAGTCAAGTTTACATACAATAAGATTATTCTGCCTCTGAAAAAGCTCAGATGATGGTGTCAAGGTTTTGGAAGTTTCTAATTGGCTAATGGACAACATTTGAGTTAATTGGAGGCACAACTGTAGAATAGTATGGAAGGAAAACCTCAAACACACTGCTTCCTTGTGTGACAACATGGGAAAATCAACAAGCCAGAATCAACAAAAAAGCCAGATTACAATTTGCTAAATTACACTGGGAAAAAGACTAATGTTTGGAGACATGTCCTGTGGTCTGATGGAGCTAAGATTGAACTGTTTGGCCAGTACAGGGGCGGCAGCATCATGTTGAGGGGCTGTTTTGCTGCAGGAGGGACTGGTCCACTTCACAGCATAAATGGCATCATGAAGAAAGAACATTATGTAGAAATACTGAAGCAACATCTCAAGACATCAGCCAGGACATTAAAACTTGGCCACAAATGGGTCTTCCAAACAGACCATAACCCTAAGCATACTGCCAAACTAGTTAAAATGTGCTTTAAGCACAACAGAGTGAATGTTTTGGAGTGTCCATCACAAAGCCCTGAGCTCAATCCTATAGAAAATTTGTGGGCAGAGTTGAAAAAGCTTGTGCGAGCAAGACAGCCTACAAATCTGACTCAGTTACACCAGTTCAGTCAGGAGGAATGGGCCAAAATTCCTGCAAACTATTGTGAGAAGCTTGTGGAAGGAGACCCAAAACATTTGACCAAAGTTATACAGTTTAAAGGCAAAGCTAAAAAAAATACCAAGGAAATGTGTGTAAACTTTTGACTGTCTAGAAATTAATAAATTCTCTCATTATTCTGGCATTAAGCAAATGTAAATGATTTAGGTAATCCTAACAGACCTAAAATAGTAAACGTTTAGTATGATTTACCATCAGACATTTTAAAAATGGTTATGTTCCTTTTTTGAGTGTATGTAAACTTCTGGTTTCAACTGTATCTGGTTATGACTGTATGTATATATACACAATTATTTTATTATTATTATATTATAATAATAATTATTAATATTATTAATTAATAATTACATAATTAAATGAATACAATACTACTAATAAAAAAATATTAAAAATAACCTTGATTATTATTATTAATACTATAATTAATAATAATAATATTAACAGGGCTCAACAATAAGGACTACCAGTGGCAAGCGAGAGAGACGCTCGGGACAGTAGACAAGATCGTTACTGGCCCAATTGGGTCAGCGCTGCCTTGTCACTAAAGTTTAATTTGCCTGCAACTGCGACTATTTGTGAATTGTGTGCAGTCTTAGAATTGAAAAACAGTTTGTGCTTTTAAGGCTTTAAATGCTACCTTCTCTGTGATGTCGTAAAGACCATATTGCTTTTTGGTTTCTCTTATCTGATTGGATGTTGTGAGCACGTTATTTTTGTCTGTAACTTGGTAACAACCAGTACAGCGAAACACAGAAACATGGCGGCAACATCAAATTATGAGGGTAACGTCTTGAAAGCAGACAATTACGTGGGTACAACACAACGCACCGTTTTGCACAGTTTGTCGTCAGTTTGGCAAAGCAGCCACCTTTTGTTAAATCATTTAGAACTGCAATAAAATACCTGCACATTTCCATACTGCTCTTTTTGTTTCCATAACACTTTTAATTTATAAATACATTAAAATACATTTATTAAAATTTTTCACATTTTTAAAATTTTAATTCACAGATGTTATTTTTGTCACATTATTTAAAATATGTGGCTAAGAAATAGGTATTAACTTTTTTTCTTTTCTTTTTTTTTTTGGTTGGTCCAACCGGGCCAGTCAAAAAAATCTTTAGCATTGAACCCTGATTAATAATAATTTTAAATAACTTAAAGTAAAAACATTTTTTATAATAATATATTAATATTATATATATATATGTGTATTATTGTAAAAATTGTAATTGTAACATTTACAAAAATTTATTATTTTAACGTATTGTAAAAATAATAGGGGTGTGAAGAGATGCCTACTCCACGAGACGAGACTGGGTTCACGAGAACAAGACGAGACGAGATTTTTACACTATTTTTAAGAAATCCTCAATGATGAAATATATGAATGGAAAAATAAATAAATAAATAAAATAAATAAATAAAAATAAATAAATAAATAGTTTTTATTTATTTTTTTTTAAGTGCTTTTTTAAATTAACTTGTAATGAATATTATTTTACTTCTATTTTAATGATTTATATGCAGTAAAGGACATGCAAACACTGCTAAATATTTTGCTAATAGCCTATGTGAATGGAAAATTGTCCTTTTATATATAATTTTAAATATTAGCAAAATATTTGCTAATATATGAATGGAAAATAGATTTTTATTGAACTAGAAAAAAAAAAAATCACAAAATAGAAAAAAAAATGTAGGTGCTTTTTAAAAACATTGTAATGAATGGTATTTTGTTTCTATTTAAATTATTTCTATTTCGTAAAAGACATGCAAACACTGCTAAATGTTTAGCTATAAACTCTACTGACTGGCTTTTACCCTGTACAGTTTCACATGACAAATCAAACCTCTTTCCACACACTCACCTTAAAAAATACATGTAATTTTTGGATTTCATTTATGGCCCCGTGACTCACTCTGAGCTACTAGATGCGATCATGCGAATATGAAGTTAGGACTGATAGGAGAGAGTCGTTTTAATGGAGTTTGATACCGCATGCGAGTGTAAAAAATGTAAAAGCTTTTCCCGGTCAGCACAAACATGTGTTCCATGATGATGATGTGACGATGAGTCTCCAGCAGTTCATTCAGGGAGTGTGTGTGTTTGTTTGCACGCCCCTAGAGATGTGTGTGTCTGTGGTGCTTTTGTCTTGTCGCAAAAATACGGTTAAAAGTCCTTCAAGGTGTTAATAGTTGGATTACATATCTGCGCTTCATTATTGCGACTAAAATAGGACTACTCCACATGTCTTAATTCCATTTGTGTTTACGACGATTAAGACTTTTAGCATATCTGAAGTGCTATTCCATTGCAGGGATACGAACCATAATGTGTGAGGCTGTAGTTGTAGCGTATTTTGGACGCGGCACCTGCTAAACTCTGGTGAAAAAAGCGGGTACGTCAAACCTGCCCGCCCAACCGTGTGACAAGCGCAACTCCAAGGCCAGCCTGGGTTGCCAGGTGTGTGCAAAGCACTTGATTTGTAGATCAAATCCAATCCTGCCTCCAATCTTCAATGCTAATTTCACCCTCACGCTCAATCATAACACCACAACTCACGAGACAACTTTTTTTATCTCGATGAGAAATCTCGCAGCGATTTAATCTCGCGAGATCTCGTCATACGAGATCTTGTCACACGTCTAAAAAAAAATAGCATTAATAATAGTAATAATTTTAAATAATTTGATCAAACTTAACGTAAAAATATTTTATTAATATATTGTTTAATTATAATATTATTCATTAATGATATATAACAATAATAATAACAATAAACCAATGTAAAAAAATTATTAATGAATATTATGTATATTATTTATAATAATAATAATAATAATAATAATTAATTCATAATGATAACAATAATAATAATAATAATAATAATAATAATAATAATAATAAACAACAACAAAGAACTAATGTAAAAATATTTTATCAATTAACAATATTGTTTAATAATATTAATAATATTAATAATAATAATAATAATAATCATTAATTAATAAGGATATAATAATAATAATGATATAATAATAATAAAAAAATTATAATTTTTAATAATAATAATAATAATAACAATAATAATAATAATAATAATAATAAACAACAACAAAGAACTAATGTTAAAATATTTCATTAATTAATAATATTATGTTTAATAATAATAATAATAATAATAATAATAATAATAATAATAATAATAATCATTAAGGATATAATAATAATAATAATAATAATAATAATAACAACAACAACAACAACAATGAACTAATGTTAACATTTTATTAATAATAGTATGATTAATATTGTTCATTAATTAATAATGATATAATAATAATAATAATAATAATAATAATAATAATAATAATAATATTTTCAATAACTTAATATAAATATTTCATTAATACTAATATTTTTAAATAATGACACTATAATAATGATAATAATAACAATAATAATAATAATAATAATAATAATAATAATAATAATAATGTCTATTATTATTAATAATAATAATAAATAAGTTAATTAATTAATTAATGTAAAATATTCACATTATTATTATTAAGTAATTATAAATAAATAAATAAATAAATAAATAATACATGCCAGTTTAAATAAAAAAAAACATGGTTTCAAACTCTTGAGTGGCAGTGTTTTTAGTCATTGGTCAGTGATAAATTGTATGATCAAAAATGTCTGAATAAGACACTTGCACTGGCAAATCTACTATAACAATCATAGTGCACAAAAAAGCTTTCACATACTTAACTATAAAAGACATTTCAACAGCAATCTCTCTATTTCTTAGTGCAAAACAGCCCATAATGGCAGAGCAATTTCAGAAACACCATCAACAAAACTACCTGAAAACATGGATTTGATTTGACCCTGCACTACGGAGATCTAAAACGACTGCGATAAAAACAGCTTCTTTATAAATGTCACCCTTAGGTTTGATAATCTACCTGCAAAAGTTCAGCATCATCTCTTTAATGGACACAAATATGAAACATAATTACCCTCCGTTTCAAAACTATTTCAGTGGCAGGGAAATAATTGAGCAATTTACTTTGCTCATAATGCATGATATGGATAAATTATCTTTCATTATGGATGAACAAACTGCGGGCTTGAATTGCCGAGGTTTGTTTTGTCTAATCTCAATAACGCGCATGCACTTTATGAAGACACATGAAGACTCATTTAGCATTTATTGTTCCCAGAGAAACATCATTAAATACATTTATAGGCATTAATATTTGTCCCTCGTATTTACAGTGTTGTGGATTTGGAGCTTTTTATGGCATAAGATGGCAAATAAAAAGTGTCTATATTAAAACTCAAACCACAGACTCTAATGAATAAATGGCTAATATATAGTATGGTTTTTTTTTAATCAGTGCATAATTAAACAGTGTGCTTAATTCAGAAACATACATTAGTGACAATTTATTTATTTATTCGTTTACTATATGTACCCTAGTGCTGGTGTCAAAATAAATGATAATAAATAAATTATATTAAAATCCAAGGTTGCATATAATTGAAGGAATAAATGGTAAATATTACATGCAAACTTTATTTGGCAAGTACAAGAATTGTACATTTTGTTTAGTACATTTAGCTGGTGTTAAATCAAATTAAGGGTAGATATTAAACTAAGTGCATTTAAATGAATGCATTAACTAAATTTATAGTTACAATTTATATACAATATAAATGTATTGAAATAAAGGTGTAAGAAGGAAAAAAAATATATTAATAAAAATGTAAAAAATAAAATCAATTTGTCACTGCACTATATATTCTACATCAGGGGGTCTCGATGTCTACATTTAAAGGTCCAAATCTGGAGCAAATGATATTACATAACTTGTTTTTAATAAACATCCATAACATGAATCACAAGTCAACACTATTTATTTTTCTTTAAATAAACTGGCATTTTCTTTCAAAACACATTAAATACAATGTAAATGTGGCAAAACCACTTATATAAGTGCATTTTTGTACGAAACACAACAAAAGGTAGACCAATAGTATCTGGGATGCAGCTATGAAGCAAACTGAGATTGTATATCTCAGAGATGCAATGTCAGACCCAATGCACTCAATAGAGCGAGTGACGTCACTGTTCAATTCAATTCATGTTTAATTCTATAATGCTTTTACAATGTAGATTGTGTCAAAGCAGCTTAACATAGAAGTTCTAGTAAATTTATCTGTGAGGCTAGTATTGGGTGTGGGCTAGGCATGGGACGATAACCGTTTTCAAGGTATACCGCGGTTTGGAAAAGTCAAGGTTATCATACCGCCAAAATTTTCTCTAATACCGTTCCTAAGGTATGTGTAAGATTTTTTATTTACATTTTTTTAACAACAGCATCTGCAGCAGAAAAGATATCCAAAGATATTCATTTTAAATTGTAAATAAATCAGTGTTTTTGAAACTAATGAAGACCGCAGACGTCAATGATTCATTTTCATTATTTAGTCTGGCACGTTTACTGCTCCAAAATATTATAAATGTTTCTCAAAATAAAATATATTGTGTTCAAAGGGAAAAAAACTTTTAGTTTTTTTACACAGACATTTAAAAAGAACATATTTTAGAGCAGTAATCACAATACTATGATACCGTCATACCATCAGAATCTTATACCGGTCCATGCCTAGTGTGGGCACTAAAAAGCATTGCATGCAGGCCAACTGCACCAAGTCTGCATCCAGACTAGGCATGGGACGATAACCGTTTTCAAGGTATACCGCGGTTTGGAAAAGTCAAGGTTTTAAAACTGCCAAGATTTTCTGCTATACCGTTCCTAAGGTATGTGTAAGATTTTTTTATTTACGTTTTTTTTACGCAGAAAAGATATCCAAAAATACTGTTTCATATTGTAAAGAAAAGCATGTTTTTGAAACTAATAAGGACAGCAGAAGTCAATGATTTATATTAATTATTTAGCCTGACGTGTTTACTGTTAAAATATTTTGGGAAGGTTTCTCAAAATAAAATGTATTCTGTTCAAAGGGGAGATATTTGTTGTTTTTTACCCAGACTTTTAAAAAGAATATATTTTACAGCAGTAATCACAATACCGTCAAACCGCAAAACTTATCCAAGATTATCATACCGTCAGAATCTTATACCGGCTTATGCCTAATCCAGAACTCTTTCCAAAAAAACTGAAAAACACAAAAGGTGTGTAATGAAAACTTTAGGTGTTGTAGTTTTGCGTCCCTTATATCTGTATTTTGTGGATACTGCCATTCAAATGTTTGCGTTTTGTTTCATGGTGGTGTTTTACATTTCCACTCTTCACAACTCCAATGGTCTCATTACAAATCAAGCAGAATGGCTTTGTGCTGGCTTGTGGCAAAGTAAATGCATCTGAGTTTATTCAACTTTGAACTGTTGATTCTCTTCATCAAGTTTTCTTTTCCGTGAGACCGACATCTTCATCTATTCAAATGATCGCTTTGCTGCGGTGCGTTAAAGTAGGTGCGTGCACGATTAGCCCGCTCGATCACGTGACGCCTCGTATAATCACTGAATGTCATGACAACAGAGTCACACAGGAAAACTTTGAACATTTTGCCTTCGACTTTATTTCAGCCTGTATTTTTTTTAAACAAAAATACAAACATTGTTGATTTACAAGGTTTATGCATTTATCGATGAAGGAAATTCACAATTTGAATACTTTACGCATGGTCTTGCAATACGAAATGGAGTCAGGTCCGGATTGAATAACCTTGCGGTCTGGATCCAGACTGGAGTCCGGACTTTGAGAGGCCCTGTTCTATATAATGTAGTGATTTTTTAATTAACATTTAATGCATAAGCTGCTTAATTATATAGTGTGCTTATTTCATAAATACACTTTAGGGACAATTTTGTCAGGGACAAAGTTTGCATGTTCTCCCCGTGTTGGCGTGGGTTTCCTCTGGGTGAAACACATACGCTATAGGGGAATTGAGTAGGCTAAATTGTTTGTAATTTATGTGTGTGAATGTGAGTGCATGGGTGTTTCCCAGTGATGGGTTGCGGCTGGAAGGGCATCCGCTGCGTGAAACGTATGTTGGATAAGTTGGCGGCTCGCTGTGGCTCGCTGTGTTAATAACGGGAAAAAATAAATAAATAAATGACTGAAAAGTGCTCCAAAAGTGTTGTACCTGCGCAACTATAATCCTGACTACACATTGCACACCCTGCAATGTGACTATTGCGTATTCACACAGTGCGATATCAATGCTAAAACGAGATATAGTTCAGCCCTAGTTTAGATACCCCCCAAAAAAGACATTAATCAGAGAATTGCATATGGTAGGAGAGTATTTTATTTGTAAGCTATAGTTTGACTAACTAAACATTTGAAGAACTCATGAGCATATAGTGTTTTTAACTGTGGTTAATACAGCCTGCTGTCCTCTTTTCCGACCTATATGGAAACTCTGAGAGGATACAATAAGCCCATTTGACGTGCTATCGATCTTTTAGTGCAGTTGCCCTTCATATCCAATCGGAAATCTGTCATATCCGATCAGCGATGAACAATTACTGACAAAGAGACGATGCTTTGCTGCTCTTGTTATTCGCACGAGTGAAAACATCCCTTAAGGCCAAAGTGAAATGAAAGAGTGAGCCTTTTATTTATTTATTTTTGCTCCATGTCGCTTCTGAAAGCCTCTATATGATGAATGTTTCATAGCGTTTTTTTATTATTATTATAATTATTATTATTATTATTGTGTCGCCTTATTCCTGTTCTGGATTTATACACACATGCTGCGTATTAAAAGTGTATGATGTGTGTATGGAAAAGTCCTGAAGCAGATTATTCCAGATGGATGACACAGTTTATAGATTTGTTAGTGCCTTTTTGCTTTTTGACATGAGATCTGAATGGCAGAGTATACGCAGGGTAATTTTGTATTCGGGTTAACTACAATTAAAACCATAAAATTATGCGTCACTTCATGTAGAATAGATGTTAAATTAAATAAAAATAAATATTTATAATTTATAAATTTATTCATTCATTCATTTTCCTTATTTATTATGGGTCACCACAGCGGAATGAACCACCAATTATTCCAGCATATGTTTTACATAGCGGATGCCCTTCCAGCAGCAACCCAGTACTGAGAAACACCCATACACTCTCACATTCCCACACACACACACACACACTGCAGCCAATTTAGTTCATCTAATTCATGTGTTTGGACTGTGGGGGAAAGCGGAGCACCCAGAGGAAACCCACGCCAACTAAGGGAGAACATGCAACTCAAACTGGGACTCAAACCAGCGACCTTCTTGCGAACCACTGAGCCACCGTGCCACCCCGTTTTTAAATATTATAATATTCATAAACATTAGTGCTGGGTAAATATTAATTGCATCTAAAATAAACACACACAAACACAAATAAAATATACAAAACAATTCTGTCACAGAGGGAGAGAGAGAATTTTGAGTTTATTGCCATTTCAGCTTCTTTGGCACATTTTATAAATACCACTTTTCTATAGTTATAAAAATATTCTAACAATTAAACGTCACCAACAGCAATAAATAATACACAAGGTAAAATACACAAATAATAATAATGATAATATATAAGATAAATATATAAAGTTTACTTTTGATAAAAATTGTACAATTTTAAAAAGATTTCTGTCACAGATATTTACATTTTTATATAACTCGTATCATATACATATATATTTTATATCTAAATATAAATAAACATTTTCTCAAATAGATGCATACATATGCGCATTTATATATACATAACAATTAGTAATGGGCGATATAAACGATATGCGATATAAACGATACAAAATTGGCCTACGATAGAGATTCTAATTCTATTGCACTATCGCGATAATGCATGTTTGATGACGCAATCTACCCGCGAAATTAAGAGCAACGAGCTGCAGCCGGCTGCAACGCATCATCTTGAATAAACAACAGTGCGACCATTTGGCTGCGGCCGATATATTATTGGGGCGGCCCGGTTCTGTGTTCGCGAGAAACTGAGAACACTCTGCCACAGACTCACATGCTCTGCATGCAGACCCACAGAGACGCGCTGGATACAGAAGAGCGCGAAGACTAAATAGACTGATCCAGCTCATTATTTGGGGTGACAATACATTTTCCCCGGACATGTCCGAGAATCTGCTTTCGCTTTCGATATTAATTGTATTTATTTTTGCATTACTTTACAAGCAAACTTTGTCTGGTGCGTCTCAATCTCTCAGCAGCACGCAGACAGAGAGAGAGTGAGGGAGAGAGAGAGAGAGAAAGAGCAGATCAAGACACCAGTTTTAATTTCATTAGGAGAACAAAATGTTCAAAATCAAATGTGTTACCTTAGGCTGCAGGTTAGAAATATGTTTTTATTTAAAGTATCTGCAATACACAATTTTATTTGACTAATTAAATACTGGAAGTATTTTCAGTACAGTGTAAGTTCCTTAACTAAAAAGACACCAGTTTATTTGTTCACTGCAACTTGGCATTTAGGAACCAAGGACTTAAAAGAAAAGTCTTTCTTTCTAAAAGGCACTACATTTAGTTTATTTATCTGCAACATTGTGTTGTTTAATTACAGTTTTGCTTTTGCACAATAAATGTTCTCAAAATGACATGCAACATTTCTTTATTTCTTAAAAAATATCAGTTCGGCTTTCCTAAGGGTCTATGTAACCTGTTTTGAAATGGTTCTATTATAATTTATATATCGCAATATATATCGTTATCGCAAGAGGCTGCAATGTATATCGCAATATGGATTTTAGGCCATATTGCCCATCCCTAATAACAATTAGTGTTGGGCCGATAGACGATGCCATCGTCCAATGCCGATGGCCAATAAACTTCACGATAGGGTTGGGCCGATAGACGATGCCATCGTCCATAGAAATCACGATGCTGAGCCGACATCGCGATCAATCGCCCCGCCCCCTGTTGCAAACCCGCTCGTAAACAACACACACTCAGGCCCCGTTTACACTAATACAGCTTACTTTTAATATGGCATTTTAGAACGAAAATGACCCATGTCCACACTGACGTTTCATCTAGCATTTCTGAACAGCCCTCCTTCTGAGCATGTATTGGAGTTTTGTCTAAAACATTCACAAAGAGTGTTTTTTTTTTTTTGAGCAGGTAAAATTAAATGTACAGTTCATGTATCTTACTGCGTCTATTTAAGGACAAAATTGTATTAGAAGTAATATATAAATATAAACAAGCACCGAGATATCGAATTGAACCGAATCGATGGCTTGATAATCGTAACCGAACCGTGAGACCAGTGTAGGTTCACACTCCTAAAAAACAGTGAAATGAACGAGGCGGCAAGTGGAAAAAACACACAATCTAAATGAAGTCATTTTAGCATGCCAAAGTCAAATTTATGCATATAAAATATATTTTCCCAACAGTAAAATTGTGGCTAGTGATAATGGGGAGTGGCTGGTAACAGTGGAAAACTACTAGCCACAGTGGCTGGTGATCAAAAAAGTTAATGTCAAGCCCTGCATGACATCCATTTTTATACATGGTTATTTATGTATATTATTTATTGAATTATAGATGAACTGTACTGTTAAATATGGTAAAATAAACAGGTAAAATTAAAAATACATAACATAAAGGGTTGTTTACTAAGCTGGAATATCTCATATTAAAATAGTTTTCATTGTATTATTACCTAATATTATAATAGTCCTTTATGACGCGTCACATCATTTCTTCCTTGTGTTTTTCAACGTCACGTGATTTTATTAAATGGCTTTGCTACGTCGGACTCGGAACCGTTTCAAAATGTCAATGTTCACCAAACTCTTAGTAAAACAAACAAACGAGTGTATATTTTACTACATTAACACCTAATAAACACACTTCATACAGTATTACACTATTTGTTGACAGCATTCAGATAAGATCGCACTTTCAATAAGTTACAACATCTGTGGTTTGTAAAAACTGAAATGTTTTGTTGCGTTTCCGCGGTTCAAACCACTCAAAACTGATCCAATAAAAGCTGTTTCTCCCTTCAACACTTATAACCTCAAAACAGCAACTTACCAGAGTCAGAATGGACGAATGTTCTGCTGTTTTCTTCTGAGCCGCGTCTGAACTCCGCCATCTTGACTTTAATGCGCGCTCCATTATGATTTACCTTATAACGAAATGAAAATGATCGTTCACGCGCACCGTACCAGAGCGCGACATAAAAAACGCGGTAAAGTCAAGATGGGATACAGCTGCGGATACTCACCACACGTCAATATACCATCCTTTTTGTGACACTGTACAACAATAATTAACACTGTAAGGGGTAGGTTTTGGGAAGGGGTGGGGGTAGGCGTTAATAAAATACAATTTATGGGTCATTTAATAAATAATATAAAAAATACTCGTTAATTTTCCGGCCGCAGCTGTATCTCTTCTAGCCACAACCCGATAGCAAATGCTTTTAAACTTACTAGTACATTTAATTAGATTTTTAAAAATTAAATTAAGAGAAGACAATGCAGGTGAACATTGTTAAATTAGGTATTGAAGATATTTTTGTATTGCAGTTTCCTAAAATTTTGTTTAAAAATGCTAACAAGTTATTATTTTAATTTAGCGCTAATTTGCATACAATTCTAACACAAAAATCTGAACAGTAAATATAAAGACAGGTTCAATATTCTTCAGAATGAAAGGTTTTTATATCTCTTTTTAAGACTTCAACGCAACACTTCCAGCAGGATAACGCACCATGTCATAAAGCGTGAATCATCTCAGACTGGTTTCTTGAACATGACAATGAGTTCACTGTACTTAAATGGCCTCCACAGTCACCAGAGCTCAATCCAATAGAGCACCTTTGGGATGTGGTGAAGATTGGCATCATGGATGTGCAGCCGACCAATCTGCAGCAACTGTGTGATGCTATCATGTTAATATAGAGCAAAATCCCTGAGGAATATTTCCAGTAGCTTGTTGAATCTGTGCCACGAAGGATTAAAGCAATTTTGAAGGCAAAAGATCCAACCCAATCTAATAAAGGTGATACAAGGTGTACCTAATAAAGTGGCCGGTGAGTGTATGTTTGTCTTTTCTTTCATTTTGATTCTTTAAAGCCGTTCTCCATCCAATGCGTCTTAATTTAATAATGTTTACATATTTGTCCTGTATATATTTAGCAGTACATTATAAATCATGTGTTTTTCTGGACGCTGGCCATATAATCTCTGTTTAACTCCACTAATATGCCTGATTGTGTCTTTTTAAGCCTCAATTCTTCATGTGTTATTGTGAAGACGCAGCTGTAATCCCCAGCAGGCCGTGTGTGAACAATAATCGCACAGCTCTTAAGAGCGGATTTTGAGGACTTAACTTAAAGCGTCTGCATTGTCACATGATTTTTTTTTACTGCTAATCCAGCTCTCAAACAAGACGCTCTCAGAGGTCAAGCAGCAAACAGGTTTACAAGCTCTTTATTGCGCTCAAAATTATATACAAGCAGGTGTAAATATACTTTTTTTTAAAGCTTAATATAAAGATATTTTAAGGTCTCTAACATAAAGAGAAGCAAATATACACAGAATTATTTATAACAGTTCAGAAGAGATGCCAGCTTTTTTAGACACACAAAAAAACAGAAATAATGACAACAACAGAAAGAATAACAACACGGATTAACGTAGATGGAAAATAAGTATATACAGTACAACAGTGATAAACAATAAAGGATTTTCTTCCTTAGTATTTGTGTTCAATCGGTTGAAATATTAAACCTTTCTAAAATGAAAATGCGATCTCTTAAGAACCAAATGAACATATTAAGTAATATAAAAGTATTTTTGAGAAGCAAAAGTTGTTTAGAAAAATTAAACGAGTTCATGCTTGAAGTAAGAACAAATATTTAGGGTCAGAAAAATAAACTTAATTTAAGGAGAAAAAATATTTAATAATATTGATCCCAAGTTACAGTAAGTTACTGTAAATGTATTTTGTGACCAAACTGGCGACCGAAATTGACAGTAAGTTATTGTAAATTTATTTTGCGACCATACTGGCAACCAAAATTGCCAATAAGTTACTGTAAATGTATTTTGTGACCAAACTGGTGACCGAAATTGACAGTAAGTTACTGTAAATGTATTTTGTGACCAAACTGGTGACCGAAATTGACAGTAAGTTAATGTAAATGTGATTTGTGACCAAACTGGTGACCAAAATTGCCAGTAAGTTACTGTAAATGTATTTTGTGACCAAACTGGTGACCGAAATTGACAGTAAGTTAATGTAAATGTGATTTGTGACCAAACTGGTGACCAAAATTGACAGTAAGTTACTGTAAATGTATTTTGTGACCAAACTGGTGACCAAAATTGCCAGTAAGTTACTGTAAATGTATTTTGCGACCAAACTGGTGACCAAAATTGCCAGTAAGTTACTGTAAATGTATTTTGCGACCAAACTGGGACCAAAATTGCCAGTAAGTTAATGTAAATGTATTTTGCGACCAAACTGGTGACCAAAATTGACAGTAAGTTACTGTAAATGTATTTTGCGACCAAACTGGTGACCAAAATTGACAGTAAGTTACTGTAAATGTATTTTGCGACCAAACTGGTGACCAAAATTGACAGTAAGTTACTGTAAATGTATTTTGTTACCAAACTGGGACCAAAATTGACAGTAAGTTAAATGTAAATGTATTTTGTGACCAAACTGGCGACCAAAATTGACAGTAAGTTATTGTAAATTTATTTTGCAACCAAACTGGTGACCAAAATTGACAGTAAGTTAATGTAAATGTATTTTGCGACCAAACTGGTGACTAAAAATGCCGGTAAGTTACTGTAAATGTATTTTGTTACCAAACTGGGACCAAAATTGCCAGTAAGTTACTGTAAATGTATTTTGCGACCAAACTGGTGACCAAAATTGCCAGTAATTTACTGTAAATGTATTTTGTTACCAAACTGGAACCAAAATTGACAGTAAGTTAATGTAAATGTATTTTGCGACCAAACTGGTGACTAAAATTGCCAGTAAGTTACTGTAAATTTATTTTGCGACCAAACTGGTGACCAAAATTGCCAGTAATTTACTGTAAATATATTTTGTTACCAAACTGGTGACCAAAATTGCCAGTAAGTTACTGTAAATGTATTTTGTTACCAAACTGGGACCAAAATTGACAGTAAGTTAATGTTAATGTCACCAGTTTGCGACCAAACTGGTGACTAAAATTGCCAGTAAGTTACTGTAAATGTATTTTGAGACCAAACTGGTGACCAAAATTGCCAGTAATTTACTGTAAATGTATTTTGTTACCAAACTGGGACCAAAATTGACAGTAAGTTACTGTAAATGTATTTTGCGACCAAACTGGCAACCAAAATTGACAGTAATTTAATGTAAATGTATTTTGTGACCAAACTAGTGACCAAAATTGACAGCAAGTTACTGTAAATGTATTTTGCGACCAAACTAGTGACCAAAATTGACAGTAATTTAATGTAAATGTATTTTGTGACAAAACTGGTGACCAAAATTGACAGTAAGTTACTGTAAATGTATTTTGCGACCAAACTGGTGACCAAAATTGCCAGTAAGTTACTGTAAATGTATTTTGTGACCAAACTGGGACCAAAATTGACAGTAAGTTACTGTAAATTTATTTTGCGACCAAACTGGTGACCAAAATTGCCAGTAAGTTACTGTAAATGTATTTTGCAACCAAACTTGTCACCAAAATTTACAGTAAGTTAATGTAAATGTATTTTGTGACCAAACTGGCAACCAAAATTGCCAGTAAGTTAATGTAAATGTGATTTGTGACCAAACTGGTGACCAAAATTGCCAGTAAGTTACTGTAAATGTATTTTGTGACCAAACTGGTGACCAAAATTGCCAGTAAGTTACTGTAAATGTATTTTGTGACCAAACTGGTGACCAAAATTGCCAGTAAGTTACTGTAAATGTATTTTGTGACCAAACTGGTGACCAAAATTGCCAGTAAGTTACTGTAAATTTAATTTGCAACAAAATTGGCAACCAAAATTGCCAGTAAGTTACTGTAAATTTAATTTGCAACAAAATTGGCAACCAAAATTGCCAGTATTATATTAGCAATTTTGGCAATATTTGGAGTCAGAAAAATAAACTTGAACTAAGGAGAAATAATATAAAATAATATTTTTATCCTACTTTTTATAAGCTTAAAAGTCACCTAATTTGACTGGATTTAATTATTATTTGTTATTATTTTTATTTTGCTTCTCATCTTTACATTTATAAGAGATTATAGAAAATAATAACTTTTTTACATTGGGAAAACACGTTGTTTTTTCTGATCCATCTTACAAGTTTAAGAAAAAAATGTGCATTATTTTTTAGAAAATACTTAGAAAGAAAATACTTTTCTTTAGTGCATCTCATAAACCATTTCACCTAATTATTGTTTACTAAATAAATAAAAAACCCACTGGTTTAACAAACTACTACAACTCAACAAATTACATTATTTTAGTGGTGGTAGAAAAAAACGGTTTAATTTAAAAAATGTACAAAATATACAGACATTTACAATAAATATTTATGACTCTTATCTCCACATGCTAATAGTTGTGCTGTTGTCTGTGTAGGAAAGCTATGTTTTGTAGATGTAGATGCACTTCCAAACATCAGTGTATAACACTATAGATTATTGAAATATGGTACCTTTTTTATTTATTTGACCATCTTATCCTATTTTTAAAGGTAAACAAACCACAGCTGCCGTTATATCGAATTTTTTTAACAGTGTAACAAATAATTATATTTAAAATGTAGTGGCGACCTCTGCCTCAGTGTTAAAGCTACATTGTGTAAATACCGTAATGTTTTTTAACAATTTCTTTTACATTCCTATCGTATTTTTTAACAGTAAACCAATCAGTTGCAATTTTTATTTACCATAAATTGCACTTTTCTCCATTGTGTAAATGTTAGTACTTCAAAACAAAATTTAAATGAATGAAATACAGTAATTTACCGTCATAAAAAATGTCTTTTCTACCATATTTGAACAGAAAACCAACCACAGCTGACTTTTTATGTACATTTTACAGTTCTTGTTTACGATATAACAAACAATCGTTGATCAAAGCTATGTTGTGTAGATGTTAGTACTTCAAAACACTGGTGGATAACACTATAAATTAACAAAATACGGTAATTTATCGTAATTTTTAACAATTTCTTTTACATTCCTACCGTATTTTAATGGTAAACCAACCACAGCTGCTGTCTTTTTACTTTAAAACATTGTTGTATGACGATAAATTAATGAATACAGTAATTTACTGTAATGTTTTTAACAATTTATTGTACATTCCTATCGTATTTTAACGGTAAATCAACCATAGCTGCCATTTTTACAGTAAAAACTGTTTGTTTATATTCCAAAAATTGATGTATGACTATAAATTTATGAAATACGGTAATTTACCGTGATTATTTAACAATTTCTTTTACATTTCTATCATATTTTTAACAGCAAACCAACCACAGCTGCTGTTTTTTTACTGTAAAAACTGTTTTTTTACTTTAAAACATTGTTGTATGACGATAAATTAATGAATACAGTAATTTACTGTAATGTTTTTAACAATTTATTGTACATTCCTATCGTATTTTAACGGTAAACCAACCATAGCTGCCATTTTTACAGTAAAAACTATTTTTTATATTCCAAAAGTTGATGTATGACTATAAATTTATGAAATACGGTAATTTACCGTGATTATTTAACAATTTCCTTTACATTTCTATCATATTTTAACAGCAAACCAACCACAGCTGCTGTTTTTTATCTGTAAATTTTTTGTTTTTTACTTTAAAACATTAGAATATGACTATAAATGAATGAAATATGGTAATTTACCATAATTTAACAATTTATTTTACATTCCTATCATATTTTTCACTTTAAACCACTCACAGTTGCCGTTTTTTCCTTAACATTTTCATACGTTGTGTAGATGTTAATACTTCCAAACATTGGAGTAAACACTATAACACTATAAATCAATGAAATACGGTAAATTACCGTCATCAAATAGATAATAACAAATTGACATTAATACCGTATTTTTAACGGTAAACCAACCACAGCTGCCTTTTTAAGCATACATTTAACAGTGCGTTTTTACAGTGTAACAAACAATGGCATTTAAAATGTAGTGGCGACCTCTGCGGCAGTGTTGATCATGAGCGTGTCCTGCAGATCTTCGTTCTGCTCCTGGATCTCCATCACGGCTCTGCGCATCTGATGGGCTGTGTAGGAGGGCAGGGTCCCACTCCGGAAGGTCTGAAGGGGCCTCTGTGTGTTCAGGGTCCCGCCGGCTCCATCTCTCCACAAGTGAGAGCTGCAGTGGTTGTGGTTGTAGAGCGGCGTGCGGCTGAAGCCCAGGGTGTAGGAGCTGCCAGGGGAGCGTAGAGGTTTCGGGTCTGAATGACACACGGTTTGACCTTCCAGTCGGAGGAGCTGCAGAAGGAGCCTTGAAGAGAGAAGACACCAGGGACGGTGAATATATAGCTGAAGTCAGAATTATTCACCCTCTTATGTTTTTTCTTTTTCAAATATTTCCCAAATATTTCCCAAATGATGAAATTTTCACAGTATGTCTGATAATATTTTTTCTTCTGGAGAAAGTCTTATTTGTTTTATTTCGGCTTGAATAAAAGCAGTTTTTAATTGTTTTTAACCCATTTTATGGTCAATATTATTAGCCCCCTCAAGCAATATTTGTTTTGGATTGTCTACAGAACAAACCACTGTTATACAATGACTTGCCTAATTACCCTAACTTTACCCTAATTAACCTAGTTAAGCCTTTAAATGTCACTTTAAGCTGAATACTAGTGTCTTGAAGAATATCTAGTCTAATATTATTTACTGTCATCATGGCAAAGAGAAAAGAAATCAGTGATTAGAAATGAGTTATTAAAACTATTATGTTTAGAAATGCCCTAAAAATCTGGTCTCCGTTAAACAGAAATTGGGGAAAAATATACAGGGGGGGGGGGGGGGGGGGGGGGGTCTAATAACTTCACCTGTATATATACAAACAATAATTTCGTTTTCTATTTATCTTTATTTCTATAGCAGTTTTTACAGTGTATGACAGACGCAAAGACTGAAGAAAATTAGGCTGGAAAGGATTTTTGCTAAGAAAGTAATTAATAAATAAATAAATAAATAAATAAATAAATAAATAAATAATATGTGTAAAATAAAAATAAAAATATTTTTATAAATAAAATAACAAATTAAAATGAATTAAATTAAATTAAATTAAAAATTAATCAAATTCAATACAATTAAAAAAGCAAAATATTTTCCTTATGCAAATAAAAATAAATCAATGTAAAACAAAATAAAATAAATAAAAATAAAGTAAATAAAAATAAAATAAAATTAATCAATCAAAATAAAATAAATCCAAATAAAATATAAAAAATGAATCAAAACAAAATAAAATAAATCAAAATAAAATACAATAAAATAAAAATAAATAAAATGAATCAAAATAAAATAAAATGAATCAAAATAAATCAAAATAAAATAAATCAAAATAAATTAAAATAAAATAAATCTAAATAAAATACAATAAAAAATAAATAAAATAAATAAATTAAAATAAAATGAATCAAAATAAAATAAAATAAAGTAAATTAAAATAAAATAAATAAAAATAAATAAATAAAATAAAATAAATCAAAATAAAATAAATCAAAATATAATAAAATTAAATTAAATCAAAATATAATTAAGTAATTAAAAATAAAATAAATAAATCAAAATAAAATAAAGTAAAGTAAAATAAAATAAAATAAAATAAATCAAAATAAAATAAAATAAATCAAAATAAAATAAAGTAAAGTAAAATAAAATAAAATAAAATAAAATAAATCAAAATAAAATAAAGTAAAGTAAAATAAAATGAAATAAAATAAATCAAAATAAAATAAAATAAATCAAAATAAAATAAAGTAAAGTAAAATAAAATAAAATAAAATAAAATAAATCAAAATAAAATAAAATAAATCAAAATAAAATAAAGTAAAGTAAAATAAAATAAAATAAAATAAAATAAATCAAAATAAAATAAAGTAAAGTAAAATAAAATGAAATAAAATAAATCAAAATAAAATAAAGTAAAGTAAAATAAAATAAAATAAAATAAATCAAAATAAAATAAAATAAAATACAATAAAATAAATCAAAATAAAATAAATTAAAATAAATCACACATCATTTGTTATTTTCTTACACAGACACTGAGGAGAATTTGAGTTGAAAGGACTTTGAAATTGGTAGAAACTAACGTCCTTAACATCCTTGCTTTGTTAAACAGCACTTACAATATTTGATAAAAATACACATTTAGCAGGAGTGGGAATTAGTAAGCTGGTTGTCCGTTATTGTGTGTGTGTGTGTGTGTGTGTGTGTGTATACATGCGTGTGAGTGAGTGAGTAAGTGTGAGTACATGCATGTGTATATGTGTGTCCTCACCTCTGGCCAGCGGCTGGAAGGTGGTCAGTCCTGGTTTCTGAGCTCCTCCACTGGAGTCAGAGTCGCTGTCGTTAAAATCACTGTCTCCTTTCCCACTGTCCTTCACGCTCAGCTGATCTGTGGTGCCGCTGCAGATACAATCACTTCTGTCAGACCTACATCTGATTATTGATATTCTCCATCGCTAAATACTATATCCACTGGCACATGAATAATACGCCAGCATCACATGTGGATCATGACCAGCGGCTAAATGGAGAATAAACCCTGACAAATGAATCTGTTAAAAGTTTGTATTTATTATTTATGACCAACTGTATGTCAACTGCAGAGCCAAGAAGATTTTCATCTAACCAAATAAACATAGGGATATATAGGGGATTTTCTATAATTAATAAAAGTAATTATATTTTAGTCAACTATTTACATTGAACCAGAAGCTGCTAAATTCTCAGGCTGATTATTTGACTTTAAATGATTAAAAATAAAATCTAATATTTTGTTATTAAAAATAATATTAATAATAAAATAAATATATATTTTGCATAAAATTTAAGTAAATAATTAAGATTTTAAATAAAGCAAAATCGACAAAATTATCAACTAAAATGTTACGTAAATTATACAATTATTTTATTTGTTTATTATGATTATTATTATTCATTCATTCATTCGTTTTCTTTTCGGCTTAGTCCCTTAATTAATCTGGGGTCGCCACAGCGGAATGAACCGCCAACTTATCCAGCATATGTTTTACACAGCGGATGCCTTTCCAGCCACAACCCAACACTGGGAAACACCCGAACCCTCTTGCATTCACACACATACACACGCTATGGCCAAGTTAGCTTAATCAATTTCCCTATAGCGCATGTGTTTAGACTGTGGGAGAAATCAGAGCACCCGAAGGAAACCCACACCAACACTGGGAGAACATGCAAACTCCACACAGAAATAATGCCAACTGACCCAGCTGGGGCCCAAACCAGCGACCTTCTTGCTGTGAGGCGATTGTGCTACCCACTGCGCCACCTTGACACTGATTATTATTAATATTAATAATAAAACTATAATCAAATCAAAATCAAATAGTTCAATCAAATTTTTTTAAAATAACTAAACTAGTTTTATTAATAATAATAATAAATATAGATAATTAGCATAAAATTTAAGTAAATAATTTACATTTTAAATAAACTAAAATCGACTAAATTATCAACTAAAATGTTACGTAAATTATAAAATTATTTATTTATATTAATATTAATATTATTAAAACTAGTCAAATCAAAGTAAAAAAAAATCAAACAAATTTAAAATAAACTAGTTTTATTAATAATAATAATAATAATAATATATATATATATATATATATATATATATATATATATATATATATATATATATATTATGTATTTAATAATAATAAATTATATATAAAATAATATATATATATATATATATATATATATATATATATATATATATATATATATATATATATATATATATATCATACAATTTAAGTAAATAATATTTTATTTAATCATATTTTATTTAAAATAAACATTTTAAATGAACCAATAATCGACTAAATTATAAAATTAAATGTAAATAAATGTAAATTATACAATTATTTTATTTGTTTATTATTATTATTATTATTAATAAAACTAGTAAAATCAAAATCAAATAATTCAATGAAAATAATTTTTTATATTTTTTTAATTAATTTGAAAAATGTAAAATTCATTATTTTATTTTATAATAATAATTATAATAATAATAATAATCATTATTATTATTATTATTATTAATTAAATAAATAAATAAATCAGAAAAATTACAGTCTCAAACCTTTAGTCCACACTGTATAGCTTATGCATAGCATTATTAAATATTCAATCAATGCCAAGCTATTAAAATAATAATAATAAAAACTTACCTTCTTTGCAGACAGTATTTTTCATCTTGCCATAAAAATGTCTGCTCAAATGGTTTGCATGGCAGGAACAGCTATATAAAAACAAAAACTCACAGTTAATTTACTGATATAAACAAAAATGGATCAAAAATGTATTATAATGCTTTTAAGTGATCTTACATTACGTAAAGAAGGAAGATATTTAGAAAAATGTTGAAAACAATGTTAGTAACCTTTGACTTGCATTGCATTGTATTTGTTTTTCCTACTATGGAAGTCAATGGTTACTGGTTTTCAGTTTTCTTCAAAGCATGTTTTTTTCTGTGTTTGAAACCACTTGAGAGTGTGTAAATTATCTTTTTGGGTGAACTATCCCTTTAAGAGTCTGAAATAAAACGCATAAAAAATGTATAAGAACACATTCAAGCAAAACGTTTCTTTCTTCTGTTAAACCAAAAAAAAGATATTTAGAAAAATGTTGAAAACCGGTAACCATTGACTTACATTGTATTTGTTTTTCCTACTATGGAAGTCAATGGTTACCGGTTTTCAACTTTTTTTCAAAACAGGTTTTTTTGTGTGTGTGTGTGTGTGTGTGTGTGTGTGTGTGTGTGTGTGTGTGTGTGTGTGTGTGTGTGTGTGTGTGTGTGTGTGTGTGTGTGTGTGTGTGTGTGTGTGTTTGAAGCCACTTGCGGGTTAGTAAAAAATTTTTGGGGTGAACTATACCTTTATTCTTTTGTGTTTGAAAACTTCAGAATAAGTAAACAGTGAGTAAATGTTAATTCTGGGGCGAGCTATCGCTTTAAGAGTCTAAAATTAAAGTAACATATTACAAATGTAACATGTAACAAATTAATCAAAACATTCAAGCAAAAAGTTTCTTCTGTTGAAGTCAAAAGAAGGTATTTTAAAGAATGTTGAAATCCTGTAACCATTGACTTATACTGTATTTGTTTTTCCTACTATGGAAATCAATGGTTACAGGTTTCCAACATTCTTCAAAATATTTTTTGTGTGTGTTTGAAGCCATTTTTGCGTGAACTACCTTTTTAAGAGTCTGAAATAAGAGGAATGAAAAATGCACATCAAAATATTCAAGCACAAAGTTTCTTTTTTCTGTTAAACTCAAAAGAAGATATTTTGAAAAATGTTGAAAACCGGTAACCATTGACTTACATTGTACTTGTTTATTCTTCTATGGAAGTCAATGGTTACCTGTTTTCAGCTTTCTTTTGTGTGTGTGTGTGTTTGAAACCTCTTGCAGGTGAGTAAATAAATTTTTTGGGGTGAACTATCCCTTTCTTTTTTGTGTTTGAACAACTTGAGAATGAGTAAACAGTGAGTAAATGTTAATTTTGGGGCGAGCTATCGCTTTAAGAGTCTAAAATAAATGTAATAAAACATGTACATGAAAGCATTCAAGCAAAGAAGATATTTTGAAAAATGTCGAAAACCGGTAACCATTGACTTACATTGTATTTGTTTTTCCTACTGTGGATGTCAATGGTTACAGGTTTCCAGCATTCCTCAAAATATCTTCTTTCGTGTTCAACAGAAGAAAAAAACTCATAAAGGTTTGGAACCACTTGAGGGTGAGTAAATTTTCATTTTTTGGGTGAACTATCCCTTTAAGAGTCTGAAATTAAATGAATTAAATATACATCAAAACATTCAAGCAAAACGTTTCTTTTATCTGTTAAACAGAAAAAAAAGATATTTAGAAAAATGTTGAAAAGCAGTAACCATTGACTTCCATAGTATTTGTTTTTCCTACTACAGAAGTCAATGGTTACCGGTGTCCAACATTCTTCAAAACAAATTATTTTGTGTGTTTGACACCACCTGAGAGTGAGAAATTTTTAATTTTGGAGTGGACTATCCCTTTAAGAGTCAGAAATAAAAATGTAACCATTGTTGGAAACCTGACTTACCATTGACTTCCATAGTAAGTGCTTTTGCTTCTATAGAAGTCAATGGTTTCCGGTTTCCAACATTCTTCAAAACATCTTATTTTGTTTGACACCACCTGAGAGTGAGAATTTTTTAATTTTGGAGTGGACTATCCCTTTAAGAGTCAGAAATAAAATTGTACATCAAAAACATTCAAGCAAAATGTTCTTTCCTATGTTAAACACAAAAGAAGATATTTTGAAGAATGTTGGAAACCTGACTTACATAGTATGTGCTTTTGCTGCTAAAGAAGTCAATGGTTTCCGGTTTCCGACATTCTTCAAAATATCTTCTGTTGTGTTCAACATGGGAAAGAACTCATAATGATTTGTAATCACTTGAGGTAGAGTAAATAGTGAGTAAATTTACATTTCTAAGTGAACTATTCCTTATAGAGTCTGAAATAAGAGGAATGAAAAATGCACATCAAAATATTCAAGCAAAACGTTTCTTTCCAATGTTGAACTCAAAAGAAGATATTTAGAAAAATGTTGAAAACCGGTAACCATTGACTTACATTGTATTTGTTTTTCCGACTACAGAAGTCAATGGTTACCGGTGTCCAACATTCTTCAAAACAAATTATTTTGTGTGTTTGACACCACCTGAGAGTGAGAAAATTTTAATTTTGGAGTGGACTATGCCTTTAAGAGTCCCTTTAAAAATGTACATCAAAAACATTCAAGCAAAAAGTTTCTTTCCTATGTTGAACACAAAAGAAGATATTTTGAAGAATGTTGGAAACCTGACTTACATAGTATGTGCTTTTGCTGCTATAGAAGTCAATGGTTTCCGGTTTTCAACATTCTTCAAAATATCTTCTGTTGTGTTCAACATAGGAAAGAACTCATAATGATTTGTAACCACTTGAGGTAGAGTAAATAGTGAGTAAATTTACATTTCTAAGTGAACTATCCCTTATAGAGTCTGAAATAAGAGGAATGAAAAATGCACATCAAAATATTCAAGCAAAACGTTTCTTTTATCTGTTAAACAGAAAATAAGATATTTAGAAAAATGTTGAAAACCAGTAACCATTGACTTACATAGTATTTGTTTTTCCTACTACAGAAGTCAATGGTTACCGGTGTCCAACATTCTTCAAAACATCTTATTTTGTTTGACACCACCTGAGAGTGAGACATTTGTAATTTTGGAGTGGACTATCCCTTTAAGAGTCAGAAATAAAAATGTACATTAAAAACATTCAAGCAAAACGTTTCTTTCCAATGTTGAACTCAAAAGAAGATATTTAGAAAAATGTTGAAAACCGGTAACCATTGGCTTACATTGTATTTGTTTTTCCTACTATAGAAGTCAATGGTTACCGGTTTTCAGTTTTATACAAAATATATATTTTTTATGTTTGAAATCATTTTTGGGTGAACTATCTCTTTAAGAGTCTGAAATAATAAGAAATGCATATCAGAAATAAATAAATCAAGAGAAATCTCTCACCTTTTCCTCAAAGCTCAGACTTTTGTCTTCATATAAACAGGGCTGCATTGAATCTCCTTCACTTCTGAGGAATCCATTGGGGCCGCTGTAAATGCTGGGTCCTGCTGGGTTGTTTTTGGAAAGCGGGGTCGACCCATAAAGCGCGTCTCTCCCGAAACTCCTCCGTCTGCGTTTGATGGTGCAGCTCACGGTGAGGATGATAATGGCAGTCAGTAAAAGCACACAACCTCCAGCAAAACTGATAACCAAGATGCTCCACAAATCAAACTCAAAAGTCTCATCGTCTTCGGCTCGCAATAAAACCACAATCTGATCCTCCTGAGCGCCAGCATCGGTCACAATAAAGCGAATATTTGCGCTACTAGAAAGCGGTTCTCGAGCTCCGTCAACCACAGACACGTAAATCTGCAGGATTTCTCCACATGATGCCATGAGTTTGCGCTTCAGGATGATTTCACCAGTGTTTTTATCAATAGAAAACAACTTCGCTTCATCTTCCAGTATATGAAAATTGAGTTCGCTATTAACGCCGCTGTCTTCATCTTTAGCCGTGACTTTTAGTGCTAAATAACCAGCATTAGCATTCATCGGAATTGGGATTTCAGCAGAATTATTGCGCAGAACTGGATAGGTAAAATACGGGAAGTTATCATTATCATCCACCACTCGTATCTGAATGAGCGTAGTGCTAGATAATGAAGGAAACCCTTTATCGGTGGCTTTGACGGAGAACTGCACGTCTTTAAGGGTCTCGAAATCAAACGATCGCAACGTATACAAAGATCCCGAATGAGGATCGACAGACACGAATGTTGATATTGAAGAACCGTCAGGTGCCTTACTTTCCACTAAACTATAGGAAACCTTTCCGTTTTTCCCAACATCCAGATCTCGAGCGACAACTGTAGTCATGTAGGATCCGGGAATGTTGTTTTCGATCACAGACACATCGTACATTGATTTACTGAACAGCGGAGGATTATCGTTCTCATCAGTAATGCGGATCGTATAATGTTTGACCGTTTTAAACGGAGGCGTTCCTAAATCTTCAGAAATCACAGTCAGGTTGTATTCACTGATTGATTCTCTGTCTAAAGTTGTGGTTGTTATGATCATAAACGTGTCGCTGTAGGCTTGCTGTAATTTAAAATGCTCATGTCCTTCAAGACTCGTCCGAACATAACCATTCGGCCCTGAATCTTTATCAGAAGTACTAATTAAAGCGACAAAACTTTCTTCGGCTGCTGCTTCAGTAATGAATGCGACTCCGTCGCTAGTTGAAGTCATCGGTTTGATGCTAATCTCCGGCGCATTATCATTAACATCAATAATATCAACAATTGCTCGACATGTTGACGACACAGAATTAGCACCCAAATCTGAAGCTTGAATGTGTAACTCGTAGGATTTCTTGGTTTCATAGTCAACATTGTCTTTGAGAGTCACTTCACCACTAATGAGGTCGATTTGGAAAACTCGAGTCACTTCAGATGGAGATCCCTCCACGAATCCGTACACGATTTCTCCATTAATGCCAGCGTCAGGATCGAAAGCGTGAACTTTCAGCACACGTGAGCCGATGGGAGAATCTTCGCTGAGTTCCACTTTTAATGAGCTGTGCTCAAATGTGGGACTATTATCGTTAAAATCCAACACTCGAATATAAAGAGTTGTAGATCCTGATTTCTGAGGCGCTCCTCCATCAGTCGCAGTAACTTCGATAGTATAAAAGTCTTCGGTTTCTCGATCTAATGATTTGATTAACACAAGCTCCGCTGATCTCTCTCCATCCTCCCGAGTGCTGACTTCAACAACGAAGTGGCTGTTGTGTGAAATATGGTAGCTTTGAATATAATTATCTCCAACATCATGATCGACGGCGACGTCAAGAGGAAATCTGGAGTTTAGAGGAACATCTTCTGAGATCTCCAAATGAGTTTCGTTGCGTGTGAATTGTGGCGAGTGATCGTTAATATCTTTAACTTCGATCTCCACGTGGATGAGTTGAAACTTCTCCTTGGAGAAAGCCACGACGTCAAACGTTATGAGGCACTGTGGAGATCTCTGGCAGAGTTTCTCTCGATCGATAACTTCTCCGACTGTCAGCAAGCCGTCCATTTGCCTCATGTCAATGATGGAGTTGGATTTCTGAATGAATTTGAAGGACGTCTCAGGATCCTCCGATGGATCTATCTTCAGGTCTTGAGAAAGATTTCCGATTTCAGTACCCGGTGCGTCTTCTTCAAATGTAAAGTATTTCGTTGTCGTGCAAAAAACACTGGAAGTCATGCAGAAAACCACGAAGACGCTCCAGCAGATCTTCATGTTTAAAACAATAGCAAGACTTAATTAACAAAGAATGAGCTTTTGATCTCAGCCTGAAAAGCACCAAATCTAGCAAGACTTCATTAAAAAAATGTATGAGCTTTTCTTTTAGTGTTGTGGTCTTTCTGCTCGCTGTGGATGGATTCTGTTGTCTCCAGCTCCCACCTATCAGATATAGGTCATGGTGTATGCAAATGAGCTGGCCTGCTGACCAATGAGGACTCACAGCACTCCCCAAAGCCCCTCCTGTGGCTCTCTATTGGGTCACAGCTGTTTCACACCAGACCCTAATAAACAACACACTATTGTTTCATGCCGGACCACCAGACCAACTTTACACACACTTGACTGAATCTGAGCCTTTCATCTGTGGGGTTTCCTGCTTTAATGGACTCAAATAGCTACACTGAAGAAAAGCCTTATTGGATCAACTTAAACAAATTACTTCCATCTAAAAGAATAAAGTTTTCACCTTATTTATTACTGAAAACTGTATTAAATTAAGTGGAAGCTAATTCATTCGTGTAGCTGTAACAAGCTGAAGTAATTGTTTAACTTTTTACAGTGTATAGTTTTTAATAACTCATTTCCAATCACTGGTTTCTTTTCTCTTTGCCATGATGACAGCACATAATATTATACTAGATATTCTTCAAGACACTAGTATTCAGCTTAAAGTGACATTTAAAGGCTTAACTAGGTTAATTAGGGTAAAGTTAGGGTAATTAGGCAAGTCATTGTATATCAGTGGTTTGTTCTGTAGACAATCCAAAACAAATATAGCTTAAGGGGGCTAATAATATTGACCTTAATATGGATTTAAACAAATTAAAAACTGCTTTTATTCTAGCCGAAATAAAACAAATAAGACTTTCTCCAGAAGAAAAAATATTTTAGGAAATACTGTGAAAATGTCTTTGCATCATTACAGTTTTTCTCAGTGGCTTTGGTGCATTTTTCACAACACTATTTACATTTGCACAACAGTTAATGCATTTCTCAAAACAGTTAGTCATTTGTGCACATCATAGTAGCAGTTTCTCATTTCTTTCAACAAATTGCGAATGCTTTTGGACATGCATCAATTGCTTTCATACAACTCTCTGCTGTTTATAACATTATCATTTGCTTATGTCATGTCAGTCAAAATTAACTAAACTTGTGAATGCTGAATAGTCATTCCATATAAAACTAATAGTCCTCGTTTCATTACTTGAGTCATTACTTACAGAAATATTGAACTAGTTGTCAAAATCTGTCAAGCAAATTTTATTACAAAATGTTAAATCTTTTTTTTCTGAAAATGTCTTCTAAATTGAACAATTTGATGAATGATTTACAGACCTGTGTATGTTGTAGGTTCAGTTCCAATATGTACTGCAATATTGTTTACAGTTTTGCACAGCTCTACCCAAAGGAAGTTTATGTTTGTTGTAAATAAGGGTGTATTTATTCTTTTGCGCATTGCACAATTTTGCAATAACTTAGAATTGCAAAGAGCAAATGCAGTAAAAATTTTAAACACACATATTCAGTGTCTTGTACTCAGATACCTCATTAAATGCAGTGATGTCTAACTTTACTGTAGTTTTCAAATGGCTGCTAATAGTATATAGTGCTGTCTGGAGCATTTTCAGAAAGTGTCACCCAAATCTGACTTTTTTGCATTGGAAAAAATGTACAGAGTAAAGTGTCATAATGAAAACATGACAAAGCTATTTGACTATCTTGTTCATAAACAATGGTGTCAGGACTCTTCATCTTGATGGCACTGACACTTTAATTGACATCAATACTTGCTTTTGAGGAATGAGCTCTCCATTTTGAGCAAGTGACGCGCTTCTGCAGGTTATCCACTAGGTTTTGCAGTTTGCACTAATTGTTTTGAGAAATGCATGAACTGTTGTGCAAATGTAAACAGTGTTGTGAGAAATGCACCAAAGCCACTGAGAAAAACTGTAAATCAAATCAAATGGATGGATGAATGGATGGATGGATAAGTGGGTGGGTGGATGGATGGATGAATAGATAGATAGATAGATAGATAGATAGATAGATAGATAGATAGATAGATAGATAGATAGATAGATAGATAGATAGATAGATAGATAGATAGAGAGAGAGAGAGACGGATAGACAGATAGATAGACAGACAGACAGACAGACAGACAGATAGACAGATAGATAGATAGATAGATAGATAGATAGATAGATAGATAGATAGATAGATAGATAGATAGATAGATAGATAGATAGATAGATAGATAGATAGATAGATAGATAGACAGACAGACAGAGAGAGAGAGACGGACAGACAGACAGACAGACAGACAGACAGACAGACAGACAGACAGACAGACAGACAGACAGACAGACAGACAGACAGACAGACAGACAGACAGACAGATAGATAGATAGATAGATAGATAGATAGATAGATAGATAGATAGATAGATAGATAGATAGATAGATAGATAGATAAGCTTTCTATTCAGCAAACATTCCTGGAAATAATGGTTTTCTAAAAAACTATGAAGCATATTAATCAGTTTCTGATCAACAAATCATCATAATTTAATGATTGCTGTATGATCATGTGACACTGAAGACTGCAGTAATGACGCTGAAAACTCAGCATTTCATCACAGAAATAAAATACATTTTAGAAGATATTCAAACAGAAAACTGCTTAATTGAAAAGAAAAATAATAGTGTTTTTACTGCATTGTATATAAAATTACTGTAGTATTTGGAAAGCACGAGATAATTATTGTTAAAAAATGTTTGAACGGTATACATAAAATACCTCAAAATAGCATACTATCTATCTATTTATCTATCTGTCTGTATTAAACTATATACATGAAACATTTTAATTAAAATTAATTCAATATTTGAGCATCACAAGAAAAGTTCTATAAAAAACACGAAGGTTCTATATATACAACATACAGTATACATAAAATATCCCAAAATGAAATACTGTATATCTATTTATCTGTTGCCTAATTGTATTGTAATATTATATATAGTCAAGAAGATTATAAAATAATAATTTATAATTTAAGATGTAAAATTTGAATTATTTTAACAGTATTTCCTAAATGCTGTTTAATGGAGAGAAGTTTTTTTTTATTATTATTTAGTTTTAATAACTAACGTCTAGGTTTTTTTTTTCTTTTGACAGTGCATCGTTTTTCTACTTATTTTGCAGGATACTAATATTCTATTATACTGGTATTTAATTTCAACCAAAATAAAGAAATAAGACTTTCACCAGAAGAAAAAAATATTCAGGAAATACTGTGAAAATGTCTTTGCTTTGCTTAATGTCACTTGCATATTATTTGAAATAGAGTCTAAATTTCACAAACATAAATAATTAAGAAAATAAAAAGAAATGCAGCATTTGTGAAGCAAAATATTATTTCAAAAACACAACACAAAAACACAAACATTTGAACACAATACCTAAAATCTCTCAAAAAAACATACTATATAATATATACAATACATCAATGTGCACTTAAATATGATTCATTACATCTATATTTTTTTAAAGGTAAGTGGTTGCAAACAATTGATATGGGCTGAATTTAAACAAACAAATTAAGTTAAACATTACTAAATTTCATTTGTTTGTTTAAATTCAGCCCATATAAATTGTTTGCAACCACATACCTTAAAAACATTTAGTAAATCTACTGAATAATTTTTTTTTTCAATGTGCCTGTCAACCATATCATTTTGTGATATTGCTACTAACATGTTTTAGTTTAAATCAGTTCTTGTTTTTTTAAATGCAAGTAAGTACACAATTGACATGGAATCAAATACAAATGCAAAAAAAAAAAAGGTTAATCTCTTGTTAAACAAATCACAAAATCCCATCAATGGGTTGTCTGCGAGAGCGTCAGCCAGGCATACAAATGTAATGCAATAAGGGTTTGTTTTCCGAAGCATTTTCTTAATTATTGAGCGAGATGAAGGTGTAATGAGTGTGTATTGATTTCTGCTGGTCAGATCAGTGGTGATGGAGGTGTTTCAGCACAGCTTCTGCACTCCGCCATTTGGGCTCTGAAGTGTTAAAAGTCTGCAACTGTGACAAACAAATGCAGACCATTTGACACCTGTTTAATAGTTTCCTGAAGCGCTGATACACATCTGTCTGTCTGTCGGTCGGATAAATATAGTCAAAGGCACAAGCATTTTGCTCTCATTTACTGAAAAAATCTCACATGTAACATTTGAAGTCAAATTAATTCAGTATTTGAAAAGGACAAGAACATTTCACGAATATAAAAAACAGTACAAATGATATTTACATAAAACATATATAGTATACATAACATATCTCATAATAATATGAATCTGTTTATGTTTATCTATTATAAATCTATTATAATGTATGTACAGTATACACACACACACAGAGCTGGGCAAAGATTAATCAAGTGATACACACACAAACATAGCAACAAAACAATTTAGATACATTTAGATATTTACATTTAGATATAATGTTTAATAATAATAATGTAGAATAATAAATGTTAGTAGCTCACAATTGAAACTAAAATGTTTAAGGAAAGCACATGCACATTTTATTCTCTATATACTTTGTATTTACTTTATAACTTATATATAACATATATATTGTTGTTCTCCAATATGAAAGTTAATAAAAAAATAAAAAATAAATAAATAAATAAATTTTCCAAATTTTTTTTACATACTTTACATTTTTTATTAAATACTATTATTAAATACTATTATTATCTTACTACTACTACTACATTTAGTAAGAAAACAAACAAACAAACAAACAAACAAACAAACAAACAAACAAACATAACAAAACAAAACATAAACAAATATATTTATTATAAATAATATATTTATTTATACAAATATAATTTATTAATATTATTATTACCATCATTTAATAAAAAAACAAACACATTAACATAAACAATAAACAAAAATGTGTATTATTATTTTTACTATTTTATTATTATTATTGTTGTTTGACATTTAGTTAGAAAACAAACACAACATAAACAATAAGCAAAAATTATTATTATTCTTTTTGTACATTTATTTAGAAAACAAACACATCAACAAACAATAAACAAAAAGATGTATTATTATTATTATTATTATTATTATTATTATTATTAATTCATTCTTCTTTTTTTTTTAATTAGTCCCTTTATTAATCTGGGGTCGCCACAGCGGAATGAACCGCCAACTTATCCAGCATATTTTTTATGCAGCGGATGCCTTTCCAGCTGCAACCCATTTCTGGGAAACATCCATACACTCTCATTCACACACAAACACTACGGACAATTTAGCTTACCCAATTCACCTGTACTGCGTGTCTTTGGACTGTGGGGGAAACCGGAGCACCCGGAGGAAACCCACGCAAATGCAGGGAGAACATGCAAATTCCACACAGAAACGCTAACTGACCCAGCCGAGGCTCAAACCAGCGACCTTCTAGCTTTGAGGCGACAGAACTACCTACTGTGCCACCGCGTCGCCTATTATTATTAATTTTATTGTTATTATTACTATTATTATTATTATTTGACATTTAGTAAGAAAACTAAAACACATTAACTTAAAATAAACAATAACATTTATTTTTTACATTTTATAAGAAAAAAAGTAACACAAAATGAAACAAAAAAAATATTGAACATTTATTTTACATATTTAAATATATTTAAATCTGATAATTTGTTAAAGTAGTTTAGAAAGTTCTTTTTAAGCCTCACAATAAACATATTTCTAATGTTAATATTTACACTCACCGGCCACTTTATTAGGTACACCTGTCCAACTGCTTGTTAATGCAAATTTCTAATCAGCCAATCACATGGCTGCAACTCCATGCATTTAGGCATGTAGACATGGTCAAGGCGATCTGCTGCAGTTCAAACCGAGCATCAGAATGGGGAAGAAAGGGGATTTAAGTGACTTACTTACTAACGTGGCATGGTCGTTAGTTAGATCTATCGAGATTTTCACACACAACCATCTTTAGGGTTTACAGAGAATGGTCCTAAAAAGAGAAAATATCCAGTGAGCGGCAGTTCTGTGGGCGCAAATGCCTTGTTGATGCCAGAGGTCAGAGGAGAATGGCCAGACTGGTTCCAGCTAAGA
This sequence comes from Danio kyathit, assembly GCA_903798195.1. Taxonomy (NCBI): domain Eukaryota; kingdom Metazoa; phylum Chordata; class Actinopteri; order Cypriniformes; family Danionidae; genus Danio; species Danio kyathit. The sequence continues at coordinate 66,047,189 of LR812527.1, forward strand.
GAAAGGCAACAGTAACTCAAATAAGCACTCGTTACAATCGAGGTCTGCAGAAGAGCATCTCTGAACACACAACACGTCCAACCTTGAGGCGGATGGGCTACAGCAGCAGAAGACTGCACCACGTGCAGGAAACTGAGGCTACAATTCACACAGGCTCACCAAACATGGACAATAGAAGATTGGAGAAACGTTGCCTGGTCTGATGAGTCTCCATTTCTGCTGCCACATTTGGTTGGTCGGGTCAGAATTTGGCCTCAACAACATGAAAGCATGGATCCATCCTGCCTTGTATCAGCTGTTCAGGCTGCTGGTGGTGGTGTAATGGTGTGGGGGATATTTTCTTGGCACACTTTGGGCTCATTAGTACCAATTGAGCATCATGTCAACGCCACAGCCTACCTGAGTATTGTTGCTGACCATGTCCATCCCTTTATGACCACAGTGTACCCATCTTCTGAGGGCTACTTCCAGCAGGATAACGCACCATGTCATAAAGCGTGAATCATCTCAGACTGGTTTCTGGAACATGACAATGAGTTCACTGTACTCAAATGGCCTCCACAGACACCAGAGCTCAATCCAATAGAGCACCTTTGGGATGTGGTGGGATGGGAGATTGGCATCATGGATGTGCAGCCAACAAATCTGCAGCAACTGTGTGATGCTATCATGTCAATATGGAGCAAAATCTCTGAGGAATATTTCCAGTAGCTTGTTGAATCTATGCCACGAAGGATTAAAGCAATTCTGAAGGCATAAAGAGGGTCCAACCCGGTACTAGTAAGGTGTACCTAATAAAGTGGCCTGTGAGTGTATATGAACCATACACTAAAAATTAAAAATATGATTTTTGCTCACTCTGGTGCATTTGCAGCAATGTTATTTAGTTATTTACTGTCAAAATAAATAAATATGCCAGTTGTGTTATGAGCTGTAATGCGTCTCCAGCATATGGAGTGTGAAGCGCTGCATTAATCTGCATGCTGATATATCAGATTAACGCCACACAAAGGGCTGTCAGTAATCTGACTGTAGAGGATCAGTTAAGAGTGTCTGATCTCTGGCTGGTGAGCAGCACCAAGTGACTCTACGGCTGCTTTAATCACTCATATAAACCTGCAGCCTAAAATCCCAGGACAGTTTAACCCTTTAACCCTCACCCCGCTTTATGAGTTCACACTTCAAAATGACATGTGATATTGTGAGGGGTAATCTATGCACGTTAAAGGATTTTAAAAGCAAGACGTGGAGGCAACACTTCAAACAAAAGCCTTCTTAGTTGGAGTTTTTGTCTTGTTTCAGGTGCGAATACAAAACTTTAAAGCAAAACATTAGGTTTTATTTTTATGTTTATCCTTAAAACAGGCAAAATAATCTGCCAATGGGGGAAGCTAAATAATCTTGTTTCCGGTTTGATTCAGTTTAATTCAGTTTCTTCTGCTTACCCCACTGGCAGATTATTTTACTTATTTTAAGGAAAAATCACTTGTTTTGACTTATTTTTTCTAAAAACAAAACATTATTTTTTTGCTTTTGTAGAAAAACTTCTTGATTTAGGAATTTTTTAGAAATGAAACAAAAACACTTTACAAGAAAAGCATTTTTGCATCCATCCATGTCTGTCTGTCCGTCCGTCTGTCTGTCTATCCATCCATTCAGTTATTTATCTATATGTCCGTCCATCCATCCATCCATTTAGTTGTCTGTCTGTCTGTCTGTCCGTCCGTCCGTCCGTCCGTCTATCCATCCATTAATCTATCCATTCATATGTCTATTCATTAGCCTATCGATTCCATTCATCTATTTGTCCATCCATCAATCCATCCATCCATCTGTCCATTTATCCATCCATTTGTCTATCCATCCATCCATCCATCCATTCAATTATTTGTCTATGAGACAAGATTTGTCTACGCCAATTCACCCCATTCATCTATTTGTCTATTCATCCATCTATCTGTTTGTTTATCCATCCATCCATCATTTGTCTATCTATTCTTTCCATCCATCTATTAGTCTATCCATCTATTTTTTTGTCCTCCGTCCATCCTTCCATCCATCTGTTTATCCATCCATTCATCTATATGTGTATTCATCCATCCATTTCTGTCCATTCATCCATCCATTTGCTAATCCATCCATCATTTGTCTATCTATTCATTCCATAAATCTATTAGTCTATCCATCAATCTATCTATTTGTCCATCCGTCCATCCATTAATTTATTTGTCTTTCCATCCATCCATATATCATTTGTCTATCTATTCATTCCATCAATCTATTTGTCCATCCATCAATCCATCCGTCTACCACCCATCTATTCATCCATTCATTTATTTGTCTATCCATCTGCCAATCTATTGCCTTCATCTATTTGTCTATCCATCCATCCATCCATCATTTATCTATATCCATCCATCCATCCATCCATCCATCCATACCTATCTATCTATCTATCTATCTATCTATCTATCTATCTATCTATCTATCTATCTATCTATCTATCTATCTATCTATCTATCTATCTATCTGTCTGTCTGTCTGTCTGTCTGTCTGTCTGTCTGTCTGTCTGTCTGTCTGTCTGTCTGTCTGTCTGTCTGTCTGTCTGTCTGTCTGTCTGTCTGTCTGTCTGTCTGTCTATCTATCTATCTATCTATCTATCTATCTATCTATCTATCTATCTATCTATCTATCTATCTATCTATCTATCTATCTATATATCTATCTATACATCTAATTATCCATCCATTCAATTATTTGTTGATGGGTCTGCCAATCCACTCCATTCATCTATTTGTCTATTCACCCATCCATCCCTCCATCCATCATTTGTCTATCTATTCATTCCATCCATCCATCCATCCATCCATCCATCCATCCATCCATCCAATTATCTATTTTTCTATTCATCCATCATCCATCCATCTATTTGCTTATCTATCATCCATCCGTCCATCCATTAATTTATTTGTCTTTCCATCCATCCATATATCATTTGTCTATCTATTCATTCCATCAATCTATTTGTCCATCCATCCATCCGTCTACCACCCATCTATTCATCCATTCATTTATTTGTCTATCCATCTGCCAATCTATTGCCTTCATCTATTTGTCTATCCATCCATCCATCCATCATTTATCTATTCTTTCCATCCATCCATTAGTTTGTCCATCCATCCATCCATCCGTCCATCCATCAGTTTATCCATCCATCCATCTTTTTGTCGGTTCATCCATCCATCCATTTGTCTACTATCCATCAATTCATCCATTCATTTATTTGTCTATCCATCTCCGAATCATTCCATTCATCTATTTGTTTATCCACCATCTATATTTTTGTCTGTCCATCCATCCATTCATCCAATAATCATTTGTCTATCTATTCATCCATTATTCAATCCATCCATCCATCTATCAATTCATCCATCTATCTGTCTATCTATCTATCTATCTATCTATCTATCTATCTATCTATCTATCTATCTATCTATCTATCTATCTATCTATCTATCTATCTATCTATCTATCTATCCATCCATACATCTAATTATCCATCCATTCAATTATTTGTTGATGGGTCTGCCAATCCACTCCATTCATCTATTTGTCTATTCACCCATCCATCCCTCCATCCATCATTTGTCTATCTATTCATTCCATCCATCCATTAGTCCATCCATCCATCCATTAATCCATCCATCCATCCATCCATCCATTAATCCATCCATCCATCCATCCATCCATCCATCCATCCATCCATCCATCCATCCGTTTATCCATCCATTTATCTATTTGTCTATTCATCCATCACCCTCCCATCTATTTGCTTATCTATCATCCATCCATCATTTGTCTTTCTATTCATTCCATCCATCTATTAGTCTATCCATCCATCTGTCCATCCATCTATCCGTTTATCCATCCATATATCTATTTTGTCTATTCACACATCCATTAATTTTTCTGTCAATCCATCCATCCATCCATCTATCCATCCATTCATCCATCCATCCATCCATTTGTTTATCCATCCATCCATCCATCCATCCATCCATCCATAATTTGTCGATCTATTAATTCCATTAATCTATTAGTCTATCCATCCATCTATTTGTCCATCCGTCCATCTATCCATTTGCCCCTCCATTCATCTAACCATCCATTTATCCATCCATCCATCCATCCATCATTTTGTCTGTCCATCCATCTTTACATCCATTCATTTGTCTATCCATCCACCAATCCATTCCATTCATCTATTTGTCTATCCATACATTCATTCATCTATTTGGCTAATCATCTATCCATCCAGATTTTTGTCTTTCCATCCATCCATTCACCCATCTATCATTTGTCTATCTATTCATTCATTAGTCTATCTATCCATCCATCCATTCATCTACCATCCATTTATTCATCCATTTATTTGTCTATCTATCCGCCAATCCATTCCATTCATCTATCTATTTGTTTATCCATCATCCATCTGTTTATCCATCCATCCAGATTTTTGTCTTTCCATCCATCCATTCACCCATCCATCATTTGTTTATCTATTCATCGATTAGTCTATCCATCCATCCATTTGTCTAGCATTCATTTATTCATCCATTTATTTGTCTATCTATCCGCCAATCCATTCTATTCATCTATTTGTCCATCCATCCATCTATTTATTTATCCACCATCTATCTGTTTGTCTGTCCATCCATCCATTCATCTATCTATTTGTTTATCCATCCATCCATCCATCCATCCAGATTTTTGTCTTTCCATCCATCCATTCACCCATCTATAATTTGTCTGTCTAATAATCCATTAGTCTATCTATCCATCCATCCATCCATTTGTCGACCATTCATTTATTCATCCATTTATTTGTCTATCTATCCACCAATACATTCCATTCATCTATTTGTCCATCCATCCATCTATTTATTTATCCACCATCTATCTTTTTGTCTGTCCATCCATCCATTCATCTATCTATTTGTTTATCCATCATCTATCTGTTTATCCATCCATCCATCCATCCATCCAGATTTTTGTCTTTCCATCCATCCATTCACCCATCTATCATTTGTCTGCCTAATAATCCATTAGTCTATCTATCCATCCATCCATTTGTCTACCATTCATTTATTCATCCATTCATTTGTCTATCTATCCGCCAATCCATTCCATTCATCTATTTGTCCATCCATCCATCTATTTATTTATCCACCATCTATCTTTTTGTCTGTCCATGCATCCATTCATCTATCTATTTGTTTATCCACCCATCTATCCATCCTCAGATGTAAACACTAATAATGAATGAAGCTCAGTCCTCATCTCTGGTCTCTCAGTGTGTGTGTGTGTGTGTGTGTGTGTGTTTAAACTCCTGCGATTGTTACGTTTGTAATTTCCCCCGAGACGAGACTCGCGCTCACATCTTTAACACCTCCGAGGAAGAGACCAGGCGTCTAAAATCCCGGATTCAACAGCTCGCTCCAGCCAATTACACAAAAATTAGCGGTTTGCCACAAAAGAGGCTTATAGGAAACTCCTCAGCAGCTTTACCGTTCATCTCAGACGCATCTGTCACCCACGGCTGACAAAAAAACAGCGCTCAAACAAACTCAATAAAACCACAAACATTTACAAGCATCTAAAAACTCAGAGGAAAATCTGAAAATCTCAAACAGGCCAAGAAAATCAGGACAAACTCATTAGCATTACAGTGATCATTGTGTGTGTGTTCTTGAATGCATCCTGGTTTAAAACAGAGCTCATTCACGGGATCAGACTGATAGTGTTTGCCAGTAAGAAGTGTGATTAAAGAAAGATCACAGCTTGATTAAGATGTGTTTGGTGGGCCTAAGAGTATTACTGTGTGCTAACAAGCCAGGCCATCTGCTGTGCTATTAAGATCTTTAACTGTAATCAAGATAAGACACAGTTTGGCAGGAGACGCTTCGGCTTCAGGATTCTGCAATATGCCTCGTCGTTTCAAGGTTTTGTCTGATACATTTGCATATGCAGTGAGAACGGGATGAAATATGACCGCATGCTGGGCTTTGTGTGAAGAAATGAGGAAAACACGTCACGCTGGTATATGCTCATACACAGAAAAAATAAATAAATATATATCTGTAAAATAGCAGTTTGTTTATTTCTTTGTTGTATTATTTATTTGTTGTGTCTGTTTGTTCGTTCGTTCATTCATTCATTTATTTATTTATGCATGTATTTATTTATGGATTTATTATTTATGCATTTATTTATTTATGCATTTATTTATTTATGCATGTATTTAGTTATGTATTTATTATTTATGCATTTATTTATTTATGCATTTATTTATTTATGCATGTATTTATTTATGGATTTATTATTTATGCATTTATTTATTTATGCATTTATTTATTTATGCATGTATTTAGTTATGTATTTATTATTTATGCATTTATTTATTTATGCATTTATTTATTTATGGATTTATTTGTTTATTTATGCATTTATTTATTTATTTTTGCGTATATATATATATATATATGTATATATATAAGTATTTACTTATTTATGCATTTATTTATTTATTTGTTTATTTATGCATTTATTTATGTATGCATTTATTTGTTTATTTATGCATATATTTACTTATTTATGCATTTATTTATTTATTTATGCGTTTATATATATATATAAGTATTTACTTATTTATGCATTTATTTGTTTATTTGTTTATTTATGCATATATTTACTTATTTATGCATTTATTTATTTATGCGTTTATATATATATATATAAGTATTTACTTATTTATGAATTTATTTATTTATTTGTTTATTTATGCATTTATTTATTTATGCATTTATTTATTTATGCATTTATTTATTTGTTTGTTTATTTATGCATTCATTTATTTATGCGTTTATGTATTTATGCGTTTATTTATTTATGTATTTACTTATTTATGCATTTATTTATTTATGCATGTATTTATTTATGTATTTACTTATTTATGCATTTATTTATTTATTTATTTATTTATGCATGTATTTATGTATTTACTTATTTATGCATTTTTTATGCATTATTAATTTATTTATGCGTTTATTTATTTATGCATGTATTTGTTTATGTATTTATTTATGCATTTTTTTATTTTTTATGCATTATTTATTTATGCATTTATTTATTTACTTATTTATGCATTTATTTATGCGTTTATTTATTTATGCATGTATTTATTTATGTATTTACTTATTTATGCATTATTTATTTATGCATTTATTTATTTATGCATTCGTTTATTTATGCATTTTTCAGTTTGAATTGTATTTTGGGACTTTGATTATTTCTTAAACAACTTTGAGGTTGAAACGTTTGAAAAAATTTAAAATATTTGAAATATTAAACAATAATTCATATTTTTAAAAAAATTAGTTGTGTATCTTTGTTTGTTCATTCATGCATTTATTTATTTATGCATTTATTTATTTCTATATTTATTTCTATATTTATGCATTTATTTGTATATATATTTATGCATTTGTTTATATATTTATGCATTTATTTGTTTATATAGTTAAGCATTTATTATTTATTCATTTATTTATTGATTTATGAATTTGTTTATTTATACATTTATTGGTTTAAATTGTATTTCGGGACTTTGATTATTCCTTAAACAACTGAGGTTAAAAAGTGAAAAAAATATCCTATTTGAAATTTTACAAAATAATTAATATTTAAATTTGTTGTGTCTTTTTGTTTGTTCATCCATTCATTCGATCATTCATTCATTCAATCATGCATTTGTTTATTTATTAATGCATTTATTTATGCATTTATTTATTACCATATTTATGCATTTGTTTATTTGCGCATTTATTTTTATGCATTTATTTATTTATGGATTTAATTATTCATATATTTATGCTTTTATTTATTAATATGTTTATGGATTTGTTTATGCATTTATTTATTTATCTATTTACATAATAAATTATTTACATATTTATTGTTTTTTTATGTTTTTATGGGACTTTGATCCTTCCTTAAACAATACTTTGAGGTTGAAAGTTCACAGAGAAATGAACTGCCAATTATTATATGCACAGCAGATGCTGCAACCCAGTACTGGGAAACACCCATACACACTCATACACACACACACACACACACACACACACACACACACACACACACACACACACACACACACACACACACTCATACGCTACGGCCAATTTAGTTCATAAGTTCCCCTATAGCGAATGTGTTTGGACTGTGGGGGAAACCAATACACCCCGAGGAAACCCACGCCAACACGAGGAGAACATGCAAACTCCACACAGATATGCCAACTGGCCCAGCCGGGGCTCAAACCAGCGACCTTCTTGCTGTAAGACCACAGTGCTAACCACTGAGCCACCGTGCCACCTAGAAATATATTACTATATTTTTCAATATTACAACCTTTTTTACAGCCATTAAAGTTTTTTGCACTGCTTTTGCAATCTCTCTCAACACCATAACAAACAAAATGATTTAATAAATTCAGATAACTAAGAAACTGTGGCACTGTTGGTAGTGCTGTTGTCTCACCTGAGCAAATGCAGTGTTTTCAGCATGTGTGTTTTAAGTGTGTGTGCATTTGTTGAGGATATTCTGCAGTGTTTTCAGCATGTGTGTGTGCATTTGTTGAGGATATTCTGCAGTGTTTTCAGCATGTGTGTGTGCATTTGTTGAGGATATTCTGCAGTGTTTTCAGCATGTGTGTGTGCATTTGTTAAGGATATTCTGCAGTGTTTTCAGCATGTGTGTGTGCATTTGTTGAGGATATTCTGCAGTGTTTTCAGCATGTGTGTGTGCATTTGTTGAGGATATTCTGCAGTGTTTTCAGCATGTGTGTGTGCATTTGTTGAGGATATTCTGCAGTGTTTTCAGCATGTGTGTGTGCATTTGTTAAGGATATTCTGCAGTGTTTTCAGCATGTGTGTGTGCATTTGTTGAGGATATTCTGCAGTGTTTTCAGCATGTGTGTGTACATTTGCAGCACTGAAACAAATGGAAAGAAGCGTTTAAACACAGAATGAAGATCAGATCTGCTTTGTTTGTTGTGAGAAAGCTTATGCTGACGCAAACTGCAGAGAAAATGTGTGAGAACATGTGCATGAACGAGTATGCATGAGTGTGTGTGAACGAGTGTGTGTATGTGTGAACGTGTGAGCGAGTGTGTGTGTTTGAACGTGTGAGTATGTGTGGTGTCCCTGAAGCAG